>WJFB01003687.1:0-12312 GCA_009870185.1 Pygmarrhopalites habei | reverse complement strand
CTTCCACTTTCTCCATTTACGTAATGTTAAAAAACCCTTTTCCCTCCGAACTACGTTCGGAGAAAGTGGCAGAAAATGCGTGCACGACAAACTGCTACTCAAACGTAGTCATTCAAGCTTTGTACAGAGTACCAAAGTTTCGACAGTTCATCCTCTCTATCCCTGACAAAACATCGAAATTCCTGTTGGAATTCAGAAATCTTTTCAATCAGATGTCAAATGGCTTCCCACTTGTGAATTCACAGAAATTCGTTTCATCTTCTTCATGGGTATCCATCGGGGGCGGTCATCAAGATTCCAATGAGTTTTTTCTGTCAATTTTGGGACAGCTTCGTACTCACGACAAAATTCTTCGGGAACTGGAATACGAAAAAGTACGTGTATTTTAAAAATCATAGTTAAATCCAATCTTGTTAACTACGGTTGATTTTTAAAATTTATGTGTCAAATATAAAATTATGAGTGATTGCATAAATTATAAATGAGCGATGTATGCTTCTTGACCGTTTTTGGAGGAATCGGTGAACTAATTCTCATGATTTATTTCTAAAAATTAAATATAAAAATTCTTTGACATTGTCACTGGAAAAACTGGATCTTTTAATCATATTTTTACCTCAACTGTGCCTTTGATGGCTGTTGCATTCACAGATGGTCGAAAAGCTCAAAGGGTCATAAACGTACCTTGTACAGTGTACAAGTGGCCCATGACATTGGGGGTCAGTGTGGAGACAGAAACGGCGGAAAAAGGAAAAGACTATACACTACAATGCAAATCTAAATGGCATCTTCCTCTGTCTGAGTCGAAATTCATCTGGAAGGTCAATGGGCAGTCTATTTCTCGTAAGTAGAATTGACCTACTGTGAATTAGACTACATAAATCGATAAGTTTTTAGTATTTCCATATTTAACGGAATATAAAGTGTGGGTTCAAATTTTTTCGGTGTGAAGAATAATTTTATATTAATTTATTACAGCACAATCATCAAAATATAGTGTAGCTGCAGATGGTGAACTGACAATTCATCGGGTCAAGCAAGCGGATTCGGGGAATTATACTTGTTATTATAGAAAGGGGAAATGTTATATCACGGACAAAGTGAAATATGTTTATCTCAATGTCGTCACACAGAGTCAGATTGATGGCTAATGGAGTCTCGTGTTCAAATTACTTGGAAAAGTTAAGTATATTTTATTGCACACTTTTTTAATAAATATTTTAATAAAATTAATGGTGCCTTTTTAACTACAAATTATTGCAATATGAATAAAAACTATTTTTGTGGACTAAAAATAATTTACATTATTTCTGATTCTTTTAACTTTAAAAAAAGTCAAACGAATCTGAAACGAACCAAGATCTAAAGCGAAACGGTAAATTGTGTGCATGTAAATTTTTGATGACCAACCTAAATTCATTAAAATGTTGTTGTGGATAAATTTTGAAAGGCCCATCTCATCTCGTACCAAAATGTCAGAAGAATATGAAAAAAAAACTAATTCGTAATGACGGGCTCTTACACGCCGTTCAGATGAAATCATGACGCATGAGGTTTTTAATTTTGCTAGTTTTACAAGATGTCTCGCACTTTTTTGCAGTTCAAAAATAGAGAAATGCAATTTGAGCAGTTATAAACAATTTACAAAAATTGTTATTGTTGCTGGATTCAAATTCAAAATTCACTGCTATCGTATCGCATTATTGTACTGAATAACAAAAGCAACCCATAAAAAATGTCTTTATATCAAATCTTTACAAAGCAATGACATCACGTGGTGCTTTTCCACACACACCAAGCCATAAGATCAATAAAAACATTATTTCATCATTAAATTGTGACGGTTCAACGCCGACTGGTGATTTTCAGAAGCCTTCCTACCCAATTAGAAGTGTAGGTTTAGAATCACTTGAAAGTGACAGATTATGTGAAAATCGTATCAAAATAAGAAAATCTTGAAGCTGTCTGGAAAACAAAGTGACAATTTTCTTAAAAGCGGATTCGTGAGTGATTATGGCCTCCCGTAGCAATTCTTCACTGAGAAACTATTTTTGCACTCACAAGTCGTGCAAAAACTTCAGTCAACTTCTTTTTTATTAATCATCGAACAGTATACCTAATTTACAAACCTGCTTGTTGGATGTGAGTTTCATTCCAAACTATTCCAGAATAGTTGAGACAAAGACAATTCAATAGAATCCAAGACTTTTGCAATGTGCTCACATACGCACAATCCAAGTTTCCTGATCCCATTCAACTAAATTGGAACTGACAATTCAAAAGAGTATCTCCTCTCCACCTCAAAACCGGCACACACACGTGGCAAACTGTGTAATAAATCTGCATTGATGACATAACGTATCATCAAACCCACATATTTCAGCCTCATATTTCCTTTCAGTTGAGTTGTGCGTGTGGATTGAAGGCACACAGTAGCAAATATCCGTCCTTCAGCTTCACTAAATACATGTGCAAAAAAACTACCATTGGATGAGCTGAGTCAGTTTCAGTGAAGGGAAAGATGGACAACCATCGTCTCAAGACGATTCAATACAGAATTTTCTACCTTGGGCATTCAACACGACGACCTTGACTACACACACAGGAATGACCATTATATCCTCCTTCCATACATTTTGGTCAGTCTATGAGAACCTCACATCCACCAGAAACTGACAGGATGGGAACAGGTGAGTTTTGATTTATTCATTAACTCTTGATTTATATCAAATTAAAGCTCAGCTTCTGAACAGTTTTGAGAGAAAAAATTCTTTTGGTTTAATTTTTCGCGAATTATTTTTAATTTCGCGAATGTCCCACTCTCTTTATTGTATTAGAGTGGAATTTTCCTAGGGATTAACAATATTGATAGCCTGTCAGTGTCAATGATAGGATAGGATAATGACAGCTCTTGAATGCACGCGGAATATTACGTGCAAATCTGAGCGTCTGATATCATGAAACAATCCCTGCAATTTATATTCATTTTTAACAATAGAATAATAGAGAGGAACTCTTCTTAATTGTCTTGTCTACGGCATTTTGATATGCTTTGGGGTAATCATTTCTATTATGTAATTAAAAATTACACTCGCGAAATTCTCAGGACTCTATAGTTTACAAATATTTTTTTTTAAAACTATTAAACTGATTTTTTTTAAAAAAAAGGATTGACTCAAATTTTTGAGTCATTCAAAATCATGGATGAAATTAAATTTAAATTAAAATATAAATTATTTGACCTTTCTTGACATGCCAAAAATATTTTTCTGGCAAGATAGTGACTTATTGTCATTCATTTTCCTGATAAATATTGTAAGCTGAGAAAAAGGATTATTATTATTCTCGGGAAGTTGGACGCCGTTTCAAATATCTGTTGACTCATTTGGTAGTTGTTAAATTATAGATTCCTCCGGGTACTGTTCTGTTCTTTCCTTTTGTGAAATTTATATTGAAAATTAAATTCTGAGTCACCCTGAAGATATATGGAAAATATAGTCACATGTTCGTTTACACATGATAAAAGTAAAAGATGTATCAAAAAGCTAAAACTGGAGTATATTAGTTAAATTCTCCCCTACCCTCCCCCCTCTCCGTGTGCTCCAGTCTACACAGTCCACACACGCGCACAAAGAAAGGAGGTTTCGATATCATGATTTGGTGTATAAATGACTATAAATGTTCTCCATATCTTATCTTGAGTTTATTTGTCCAAGTTTTTGAGCTCTCAAAAACTTTTCTATTCAATTAGAATTGACCATATGTACGTTGTTCCACTTTTACACTACGACTGTCCCTTCCACACACACACACACACACACACACACACTAATCTCAACAATAATAATGCTTCGGGTTTATTATTCTTTATTTAAATATTCAATCCATGTGTATAACGTGATCGTGTGTGTGTGTGATTTTTACTTGTATCCCGTGACACGATAAGGAGTGTCTCTCAATTAGTTGACAACGGGTTGAATAGTAACACACACACACACACACACACACACACACACACACACACATAAGTGCAGGGCGAGAGACATTTGTGAAAAAGTTGTTCAATTCCTGATTAATTGAATCCCTTTATTCTGATTTCAATTCTTCAAGCTGGAGGACACACTGGACCATTCATTAAAATTCCCTGTCAATCATCTGTCTGAATGAGTCCTTCCCTTCCTTGTGTTTAGTGTGAGAATAATACACCCTATTATTCTGGCAAAGGGTCCCCCTTAATCCTTGGTCAAGATGGATGAGTACTGCGGCTCAGTTTTTTGGGTGAGTTGAATAAATTGTTTTTGGTAATTTTGACAAAATACAAAAGATATTATACAAGGTCAAATAATGGAGGGGTTTTTAAATGTAGGACTCGGACCGCACTTGGTATACGAATGATCCGGATTTGACCCCATGTTTTGAAGACACAGTTTTAGTATGGGTCCCCTGCGGGTTCATTGGACTGTTCGCTCTGGTGGATATTTATTACTCCCTGACCTCCCGTGCCCGGTCTATTCCATGGAGTCCACTCAATGTCACAAAATCTGTGATTACCGTCATTTTATTTGCCCTCCAGGCTTACCAACTTGGGTTTGCAGTCAGTAGACAACATGGGTTTCCTGTGATGATTTACACGCCGATCATCAAAATGGCAGCTTATGTGAGATCTCTGTCATATTGTTAGAATTATTGAAGTTCCTATTTGCAGTTGAATTTAATTGTAATTTTTAATTTTTTGGCCTGCAGCTCATCTACTTTTTTCTACTTCACTACTCCAGACGTCGAGGGGTCCAGTCTTCTGGAGTCCAGTTCATTTTTTGGTTCCTCGTCATGTTCGCAGAGATATTCAAGTTCCGGACAAAATTGAGAGACTTGGAGCGGGTAAAAGCCAATTGGGTCTATTTAAATTTAATTATCGATTAACTGATCCATTAGCGTAGCGAGATTGTGACTGCGGTCATATTTTCGGAATAATTAAACAACAACATTACGAACACTTGGCTGAAACTATTTTTGTAATTGCATCACTGCGCCAGGAAAATGTTGAAGTGGCGTTGAACTCCACCAATTTTTAATGAATTTTCAGCTAGTCTGCTAATAAATGTACAGGCCCAAAAGTAAAATTAGCAAAAGAAAGATTTAGTGAAAAATAATTAATTTAATTAATTTCACTTATTTTCCACAGACGAACCCAGAGATCAATTTATCCCTCTTTGTGGACATAATCAATTTTCCTATAATTTGTGGGAACTTCCTTCTCAACTGCTGGGCGGATATGAGGCCAGATTATGAACAGACACCCAATTTGAAAGAAGTAATACAACACTATAAAACAATAATTTAAGTACAGTACATTAATTTGTGAATTAATTAAATGCAGAGACCATGTCCTGAGTACGGCTCCTCCTATTTAAATCGTCTTCTCTACTCCTGGTTTGATGGGCTCGCATGGAGAGGGTAACTGACAAATTTTTTGAAATAATTATTTAAACCTTTCACAATTACGGCATCAAGATATTTTATGTAATTTCATTTGGGTAGGTTTCGGAAACCACTGGAGTATTCCGATCTGTGGAGTTTGAACATGGATGACACTTCCAAGGTCATTGTTCCGGTTTTCGATCAACATTGGGGTCGTCCCCTTGAACCACCCACAAAAGCCAAAATGTAATAATTTCTAAATTTTTAACTATAACTGCTATTTACAATCAAAATTCTGACAACTGATTTTCTGTACTTGGTAAAAGGAATGGAGAAGGGAAATCCGGGTACTCTCAAAATCCAAATTCAGTAGAGTTTAGGAAACCAGAAGAGAAAGTTCAACGGAGCATCGTCCCTGCTTTAAGTAATATTTCATATTGGCTTTTGTATGAAATAATTTTTAAGAAAAATAAGTGAACATAATTTAATTCAAACTTTTGTTCAATCAGTTCGGGCTTTTGGAGGGACATTCTTTTTTGGTGCCTCCCTCAAAATCGTTCCAGATCTTTTAGCATTTGTGAATCCTCAAGTTTTGAGTCTTCTCATCGATTTTGTGAATGACCCTCATGCAGAGGTGTGGAAGGGCTACCTTTACGGTAAAATTCTGATTCTTTTAAAACTACTTTTATCATGGAAATTTAGTATTCGTAGGACATTTGGAGATGCGAAAAGTTTTATTGTTCAAATTTTAATTCGAAAGACATATTAAAACTAAATTTTGGATTAAGTAGAAATTAGAATGCACATTCTCTTATATTTAAAATCAAGATTCTGTATACTTTAGGCTACCATATTTTGAGTAAAATTCATAATGAGTTGTTTTAGATATTTTAAAATGTCAAAAATTGTGAACAGTGTGAGCTTTTGTAATGCATAATAATTTACAAACTTCAGCGCCACTCAAGAATTTTAATTCATGCATGGCGTTCACCGAGTGCTAGGTATATTGCTTTTCATGTTTGCCAAAATTTAATTTCGAATATTAACAGAAAAATACAAGGTGTTTTTTGAAAGTCCTTCAAAGAATTTTAATTTAACTTGTCACAAAAGCGGGGCTACTATTCCTGAGTGCATTCTTCACAACACTATTCATGGCTCAGTACTCTCACCGAATGTACTTGTCTGGGATGCGGGTGAGGACAGCTCTAGTGAGTGCGATTTATCGAAAAGCTCTACTCGTCTCAAATGCCTCCAAGAAGGAGTCAACTGTAGGAGAAATCGGTTAGAAAAAATCCAATTAAAATTCATCATACACTGTCATTTGTAAATTATTTCATAAAAAATGCTTTAATTCTTCAGTCAATTTGATGAGTGTGGACGTGCAGAGAATTATGGATGCCATTGCATTTAGTAAGTAAAGTAAAATAAATTCGTATTTAATTTATATTTATTGTTCATCAAAGAACTAAATGACAAATGGCGCTGAATAAATTGTACAGTGAATTACATGTGGTCGTCCCCTTTTCAAATTGCAATTGCGGTCTACTTCCTTTATGCCGAGTTGGGACCAAGTGTCTTCAGTGGTCTTGCCATCATGGTCTGTTACTGATTAACATTTTTTGAACATTTAAATTTGATTGACGGGCTTTATAATATTTTGTTTGACATTTATAGGTCCTCATGATCCCCATAAACTCAATCATTGCATCGAAAGTGAGGTGAGTTTAAAATAAATTATGTTTAGTTGATTAGGTACACAAAATTTTAATTGAAAGCCAAAAATGTAATTGTGGACTTTTTAACGCAGAGCTTTACAACTTACCCAGATGAAGAATAAGGATCAACGTGTGAAGATGATGAACGAAATTTTGTCGGGGGTTAAAGTTCTTAAGGTATTTTTTGTCAACTTTTATGGCAAGTAAATAATTTAGGAAAATATAAAAAATTTCATAATTTCAATAACTTTTTTTTTATAGTTGTATGCTTGGGAGCCATCTTTTCAAGAACAGGTAAAAAAATAAATTATAGTTTTGATTGCAAACAGTAAAATGGGCAGTTTAAAATTATAATGTGACTCCTCAAAAGGTGATGGCAATTCGAGAGAAGGAAATGGCAACCCTCCGATCAACAGCCTATTTAAATGCCATCACAAACTTCTTATGGACTTGTGAGTTTTAAATATTTCTTTAGCTAAGTTTATAAGCTAGAATTGGCAATATGGCTATTTATGGGACTGAGAACTGAAAATTAAAAGGAAATTTTATACAGTTCTTCCTTACGAATTCATTGTTGAACTTTGACGCCGCTTACCTCCATCTTGGTAATTTTTTGGGATTTTGATAACACAGTCAAGTAGCCAAAAAACCACCGAAGACAAGCGAAGTCTAAATTCCACTTCTGAGGTCAATGAAACCAATTGTCCGAAAAATGATTCGTTTAAACATTGCTTGTTATGAAGAACTAAGAGAACTTTCCCGCTAAATTTCAGTTGCATTAACTCAGCCACGTCCTTTAATTTTTTGGCACATTAATTTTTTAAAAACTAATTTAAACTAGATATGACACACTTTTATGAAATCTTTAGGTGCTCCTTTCCTGGTCGCTGTATTCACATTCGCAACGTACGTTCTTATTGACGAAAGGAATGTTCTTGACCCTCAAAAGGCTTTTGTGTCCTTATCGTTGTTCAAGTAAGCTGCAAATATTTTAATATTTAATTTTTGTAATACTATGAGGGCAGGTGGTCAAATAACGTATTAAGATGTGTGTATTATTTTTCAGTATTATGACTTTCCCTCTCACTATTCTTCCTATGGTCATCATTATGTGTGTCCAGGCAAGTTGTCATAATACTAAAAAGGATTATTTTTTTCTATTGCCAATTACTTAATTTATAACATACGGACTTTAATTGTGGTAGGCGGGTGTGAGTGTGGGACGACTCAATCGTTACATGAACACTGATGAACTCGACCCGGATTCCGTGTCCCATGATGACAAAGAACCTGACCCTATTATTATCGAAAATGGAAGTTTTGGCTGGGACGAGGAGACAACTGTGGTAGGCATTTATTTTATAGGAATTTTTGAATTCTACTCCAATTTTTGAAACTACGTTTTTAAATTGCTTTCATGTCTAGTTGAGAAATATCAACCTACGTGTGAAGGATGGTTCTCTCATTGCAGTAGTAGGGACAGTTGGAAGTGGAAAATCTTCATTATTGTCGGCCATGTTGGGAGAACTGCAAAAAACTGGTGGACGGTAAGTCTACATAATTTGAATATTAAATAATCTGATAGTAACAGCAGACAGTAAAAGACGAAACCTATCGGGAGTAGCATTATAGTACGCATCAAACGACGAGAAAAAAGAAATGCTAAACCTAATATAAATTGTGAGTAGCGAATATATAGATTTTAAGTTATACACTTGTCTCTGTCCATGTTATCATAATTCATGTCTAAATGACACGGAAGTAGTATTGTCATCTTTTTTAGTCGTCGCAGTATGAAGTTTATTAAAAGTATTAGTAACATCTCCTTCAAAAGTAGTAGCATCATCTTTTTAAATACAAGTTATTTCATTATACCGAAAAATTTGCGAATGAATGAAAAAACGAATGTCCCGTACCCATGTCTAGTCTACATGGCTCTTGTCAATTCTCCTACTGGTGAATTTTCTGGTGTTGATATACGAAAATTTATCAAGTAAGTTTGATTTGTATTTAATATAATTGTACATATATTGTATAATTCTTGTTCAATTCCTCATGTAAATTTTAAATGCGTGTTTTTGTTTTGTTTACAGACATCATTTTCCGTATGTTGATGTTACCTGTGCAATTTTTCGACAGGGAATGAAAAATAGTTTCAGAGAGGATCGTATCAAATGGATTTCAAAAACAGCAATTGACGGAAGAAACGCCATGATTTCTTCCAATGGAAAAGTTCCCAAAGGATTGGCAATGTGGAAAAATCTTATCCCTACTGGAATGAGAAATCCCGGTAATTTACTTTTCATCTAATCATATATAAATTGTAAATCTTGTTGTGCATTTATTTGTGATATGAACTATTGCAGGAAATTTTTTAAAACTACTTAATGGAGAAATGAAAGTAGCCTTTGATGCTGATGGCAAGATTGTTACGAATGAAGATAGCAATGTAAAACAATACATTTGTATAATCATATTATTTTTTTGTACATAGTATGATTAACAACTAATGAGTGTCTCATTATCCAGATTCCTGTTAACTATGGAACAGATTATGACTTGGCAGAAATCATTGAAGATTTAACTAAGCTGAAAAATAATTCAGTGTCTATAGTCAGTCTGGTCAAACTACTCAAGTAAGTTTTTATACTTTGTACAATAATAGTCATTGCATGCGATGTGACATTAATTGACCGTCGTCTCCCAACAGAGAAAAATACCCTGACATGATGAAGAAAATGTCAAGCATACACAATAGTGTGTATGCTGCTGTTGTCCGACGACCATGGTTTTTCCACTGGTCCCTGGAACACAAACAAACCTGTACTCTGTGTGTGATGAAAGAAAAGGACTTCCATTGTTGACTAGGAAGCATGATGTTCCTCATCTTTGCCTTGATTGAGCGTGCTGCTGAGTTTAATTTGATGTATGTGGACAACTGTCAGTCTTGGGAATTTTATGAGGTCAATAAAGAGGGAGAAGAAGTCGACGAAAAATCAGACTTCAATAGGGAGATACGGTGTCGTTTAGTCGACAATCCAGGTGAGTTTCACATTAAAATACATTTATAAAGGTACAAATACTTAATTTTGATCGTGACCACTGTTTAATATATTTTTTATATTTTAAAATGTTCTTCTCTGTAGGTAAATTTAAAGTTTTTGTGAGTTGGTTCATCAGTGAAAATTCGGAGACTGGAGGAAAGAAGATCAAGTATAATGTGGGAACATCTGCAGACAAGTATGTAACCTGTGGTCACTCTTACAACATGCATCATGTAAAGAAGGCTCAAGCTATTGAAGCCCTTGGCCCAGGAGCTGCTCCTGCCTATAGCTCTTGTACGGCGCCCAAGAAGGTTATGAATGGTGGTTATGATGATGATGATGATGATGATGACGATGATCACAAGAAAGATGTAAGTTTAACGACATTTATCCCAATTTTTCTTTTCATATTTTATCGATCTTACTGATATATCAATGATGTTTATAGTGGGACCCTTACGAGACGAAGTTTTGGCATGCCCTTGGACTGTACTCTGCCACTAACTGAAGGATAATTAAAAGAATTCGCAATTTACTTAGAGCGATGATTGACTGTATTGGTGTCGATGGTGGATACTATACATTTTTCAATGAACAAGTTTTGGATATTCTCATGGCTCTTCCATTTCCTCATGACCCTACATTTAGACGACCTCATCCAATTGTTTATATTTAAATAAAACATTTTTATTAAATTATATTTATCTATCCAACAGCTGGAGTCAACACGGATGTTGGTTTGAGACATTCGCTGGTATAAATAAACGATAAAATCACTTCTTTCAAGAGTTGTTACACTTTGATGCCAAAAAGAGGCTAACTAAATTTACCTTTACTATTACTATTTACTATTTCTGTTACCTTTATTTATTTGTTTGTGTGAAAACACGAAAACTCCACAGAAAAAAAACTACACATTTAGATTTAGACTGATATGATTCAAAATTGTTAAAATCCTATCAAAAATAATCACTCCGCACAATAAATATTAAAAAGAACTGTTAAAAAATTAATTAAAAAAAACAGTCTTGCAAAAAATCACTGCAAAACTTGAAATTATGATTCATTGAACATTAAAAACAACTTTTTCCTTAATAATTACTAGGGTCAATACGAGGGGTTCAATTGGTTATGTGGCTCAACAAGCTTGGATCCAGAATGCGACTGTTCGAAATAATATTCTGTTTGGTAAAATACAAACATAATCATCTTTGCTATATTTTAAATTCATTATTTTAATTTTTGTTAATTCAAATTTTGTTCTGGTCATAGGCCGACCTTACGATTCTGTCAAGTACAAAAAAATTATTGAGGCTTGTGCACTAGAACCTGATTTGGACATTTTACCTGGGAGGGATCAGACTGAGATTGGAGAGAAGGGAATTAATTTGTCGGGTAATTAAATTTTTGATTGTTCTTACTTTTGTCATGAACAAAAAATTGCTGTGGTTCGACGCCACTTGTGATTATTTCCCCAGATTTCGTTGTGATACAAAAATAGTCTCGGAAAGATTTCTGAAAGAAGAAGTTGCTGTTCTACAAATCCAAAATCAGTTGTTTTACATTAAAAATTTAATAGGTGGTCAAAAACAACGGATATCTGTAGCCCGATCTGCCTACAATAATGCGGATGTCTATCTACTCGACGAGTGAGTTACTTTTAAAATATTTAATCTATATTTTTCATTAAAAGAAATGACAATGAAATTCTTGAAATTAAAAATAATTCAACTTTTTTTGCAGTCCTTTATCAGCCGTCGACTCGCACGTTGGAAAGCACATATTTGATCGGTGAGACTTTTCCCATCATTTTTGAAATTATATTTACTGTTGACTACCTATTATAATAATCGAAATGTCTGTAAATTATCCAAAGAATTGTTTTACCCTGAATTATATATAATTTTTACAGGGTTTTAGGCCCAAGAGGTCTTCTCAAGCGAAAGACTCGAGTGTTGGTTACACACGGCATTGCATTTCTGCCACAAGTCGACCAGATTATTGGTGAGTTTAATACAGGGTGCACGACCCAGGTTTTTTATGGGTCGGGTTTTTTGGGTTTTTTGTAAAAACCCCAGCCCCCAAAATTGTGTGGGTTTTGGGTTTTTTGGGTTTTTGGGTTTTTTAAATAAATC
>WJFB01003686.1:0-12320 GCA_009870185.1 Pygmarrhopalites habei | reverse complement strand
TGACGCTACACACATTGACCCAGGGTCAAGGACAATTAAATAAAGTAATGGACAAAGTCAAAACGGAAGTAGTAAGCTTGAGACAGGTCCGGAAGATCTATTTTGCTGAAAATGGAATGGAGGAAAATTGGGAGTTGACGACAGGAGAAGTGAAGGGTGGCGTTGGGGAAGTAGACGTCGATGAACCTTCAGTGATTCGATTTAAGTACTAAACAATTTTGTCATTTCAAAAAATATGTTGATAAATTTGGTCATTTTTCGTGTGTTCATCCAAAATCATTCAGACGAAATGTTCATAAAGTGAATTCAATTACATTCATTTTCATTTGCCAGACGCCTCCAAGTGAAGAAGATACGTCGAGTTGTAGCGACCTCAAGTGAACTTGAGGAAATGGAGGACGATGAGAAAATGGAAGAAAATGTGACCAAAAATTCAAAGTATTGTCTCAGATATTCTACCACTGTCAAAATGGAGGGACGATCTGTCGAGGTAAATTTTGATTAATATTTAAATTGCATTTTGTGTAAATTGTAGTACAAAACTAGAATTTCGAACATTGAAAACCTTCAAAGACTTCATTTACAAGAGTAGATTAACCATTTCAATAAATTCTAAAATTTTCTTTCCAGATTTCCTGTTGCAGTTCTCCCTTCCTGTTTTGCATCAACTTTCGTCAACTACCTTCGATCTCAGGAGTCGCTTTCTGGAGTTCTCACTTTTTGGATGATAAAAGTCCCATTCCTTTCAGACCCCTTCGCTCTGCTCCCTTCCCTTTATTTGCTTCTGCACTCGCATCCCATTTTAAGGAAGAAACTAGTCCTTCAGTCACGAGAGGGCTGAACCTTCTGGATGTGGAGGGTCTAGCAGAAATATTTGTGAGTGGGGATTATTTCCCTGACAGTCAAAAAGACGGAAGGTTTATTGAACGCTGGAGACTCCTGGAGGAAAGAAGGAAGGACTATGAAATCAGTTCGGCCACACAATGGGAAATCATCCATGGAGTCGTCCGCCTCCTGAAAACTTGTCCGGTGATTCAAACCATTTGGAATTCTGGGTAAGTGTCTTGAACAAATTGTTAAACCGGGGTTGGAAAAATTAATTAATTGGTGTAATGTTTAATTGAAAATTTGTGTAAATTGTCCAGTTTGATGGTTGGATTCATGAGTCGAAAGACTGCAGAAGATACCCTGGCAATGAGTGAACCCGGGACATTTTTGATTCGCTTTTGCCAGTACACAGCAGCGTGTATTGCCATCTCATTCAGTCGGAATGGAAAGGTTCTTCATACAACTTTCGATGAGGGGAATCTTAAATACGTCAGTTTCATTGAAACAATTCGACGAGAGTCAGCCTTCTCAACCCTCTGTTTCTTGGATCTCTCCAAAGGACAATTGAAAATGATTGACAAAATGGAAGCATTTCCTCAACAACTGATTCAGCCTGGTATGGATACTTTAATTGTTATAGCTATTAAGAGCCATTTCCCTTTTTGATGCATGAAAAATACGTGCTTTATAAGTTCGAATTCTTTTTAATTTTAGAAACTCAAAATGAAGGGAAAGAGTTGACGCATGAGCGGGCTGTGTACGCTCCAGTGACAGTGTATCAGCTGATCCAATTTCCAGACTAATTCCATTATGAAAGTATTTCTTTTTGGCCATAGAATGAAATTTTGTGTTTTTTTCTGGCCATAACAATTAAAAATCATTTTAAGCTGTCCGAACGAATTTTCATCACAACGTGGAGAGTGGCTAAGCCAAGTGTTCATTTTAGAATCTTCCAAACTTATATTTTGGGGTCCCATGACCGAGTGTGGCATTTGTAGGTCAGACTATAGCTCGAAAAGGGTTGTTCGGTCGTACCTCCAATGTCAACACAGGTCACATGTCAATATGAAGGATGTGTGCAAGATGGCTTATTCTGTTGACTCATTCTGTGAATCGGTGTTCGTTTTTTACTTGCCACTAAATTTTTTTCAAACTTAAATCTCAACTTGAGATTAGTTAGCAGGTTGAGACTCCAGTTAAATATTCAAGTTTGACTTAAGTGTCATTGGATTAGAAATGGAGGCATCAGACAAAGTGAGATAGCCGAAGCGGCTCGTAAGAGATTTTCGTGCATATTGTTTGGATCACGGTCTTAACGTGTGTGTGTGGTCCTTCATCCTTCTATGACTAGCCATATGGTTCCTTATGGTGGGATGAGGGAAGAGAAAAATTAAGGAAATACATGGGAAGAGTGACTTTGTCACTCTTCCACCAAAAATTAAGAAAAATAAAGATTCATTCGGTCCAACACTTTTAACCACTCAACTTGTCTCTTGCCTTTTATTCTTCGTCATTTCTACTCTCACTCAATACAGTCACATTAAAATACAGTCACAAAATCATCGTAAATAATTCAAAGAGAATCAAAAATCATAAAAGGCTATTGAAAATAACAATATTTATTTTGGGATTTATTCCATGTGTGGGATAAATTCAGCAGTAATCTGCAGAATTCAGCAGGACAAATGTCTGCAGAAAATCTCGGACTACAAATTTTTTAAACAGAATTTTCCAGAAACTAACCTAGTGAATTATGTTGAAACATTTTTGTACGTGGGATTATACAGAGCAAATTAGATTTTAGTCAGCATTTAATAGATTCAGCAGGGGCGTAACCACTGTAGGGTTACCCGCGTCTGGACCCCCCCTATTTGGGTAAAATTTCAACATTTAGCGGAAAATAAACGTTTTCTTCGCAAGATTTTACAAAATAGTGTCTTCGAACCCCTCCCTCCCCCTCAACTCGGACCTGGCTACGTCCCTGAGATCCAGTGAGATCTGACACAGTTACCCGCAAGTTTGTGGAGCACAAGACTCAATAAAATGACACAATGTTGGCAGGGTCGATCTACGACTCGTTACCTATTTCCCTTCCCTGGAAAATGAGGACTCATTCCCCATTCAAAGGAATTGAGTGAATTTCACTCGGGGAATGGGTTTTAGTTGGACCCTTAATGTCGCGTCTAGAAATTCTAGAAAAGACCCTTCCTTTAAAATACTTTAAAATTATTTTTAAAAGTTATAGACAGAAAAAAATATTTTATGGCCACAAAGATGTATTTCATGGCCAAAATGATGTATTGAAAATTTGGGAATTCTATGGCCAAAAAAGAATATTCTATGGTATAGACAGAAAAAAATATTTTATGGCCACAAAGATGTATCCTATGGCCAAAATGATGTATTGAAAATTTGGGAATTCTATGGCCAAAAAAGAATATTCTATGGCCAGAAAAAAATACAGCCTTGTAATTTACCAGTAGTAAATAATGTGAACTTTGTTTAGTTGTGAATTGAACAGTTGAAAGTTTTCCAAAAAAATATATTCTGCCTACTTTGTTCTGTGATAATTGAAAGTACGTACATCATTATTAATGATTCATCACACTCAAAATTAGGTATCAATAATTAGGCATTGTTGGCATTGTACAATTTGCTCAAATAAATATGACCCCCAATCTCTTGTTCTTGACACTCGACCTCTGTCCAGACTCATTTCAAGTGAGTAATCCTCACGAATTTTGGGTCATTCCTCATTTTGATGTGACTGAAGACATTTTTTCAGACACCCTGTCGAGTTTTAATAGGTATTAATAATTCATGTCATAGTTCACGTCATGGGAAATAAATGCTGGATTCTTCCATTGTAATTTTCATGCCAATTTGTCATCCATGACTAAACCCAGGAATTGAGGGATGCAAGTCATAGTAAGCTTGGCTCTTTTATCTAATCGGCATTAATTCTGCAAAAGAGATTTTAAGGGAAGTGACTCACCTGGAATTGGGGGGATTTAAATAGCAGATATTCAAGGCAGCATAATTATGCGACCAGATTCACTTGACTCCGTAATAAAATTCATACCCTTTTTGAACAGCGCTAAAATATTTCGTAGCTGACGCAAGTATTTCGAATTTTCGCCATAAAAAGTGGAAGGAGTGTGAAATGGGAAATTCCGAATCAACATTCAGTACCACACCAGAGGGTGTACAAGGGAAAAAGATTGGAGATCCATCTGTGGGTGGATATGACGAAAGACAAAATGGGGCTGTCGAGGGTTTTGGTACTTTCAAAAATGTTCAGGCTGAACCCAGTTTCCTGGTAATAATAAAACATGACCTCACTTTTGGGGGTAAAAATTATTTTAAAATTATGTGAAATTCTCCAAAATATTCAGTTGTTCATTTCATCTCATTTAATACATTCCCTTCAGTCATCCTCAACTGACGACCCTGGATTGCAGACTGAATGTCCAAAAGACGATTCAATTAATCAAAAGAATTGTGTCCAGAGTCAAAAAGAAGCGTCAAATTCAAAAACCCATCAAAATTAGGTGCCAACAAGATTCAGTGATGTGTGGACAGATTTACATGTCTGTCGTGTAATATACGAATTGAAACTATATTACATCGATGACTATTTTCACATTCGTTGGAATAATAATTTAATTAATAAACGACGCGACGCACGACGTCTAATCAAAAGAAATTCCGATCAAAGTAAAAATAGATGCTAATATTTTTGCTTCTTCAGTTCTTAAGCTTTTTCTGTTCTTAAGCAGCTATTTAAAATGTTGAAATTAATCGAACTGCAAAATTGAACTTTGTGGTCAAATTAAGGAATTAATTTTGTCAAAAATTCTGCTACAAATTGTAGTCTACAATTTTTTTGTGAATCATTTGATGACGTCACATTTTGACCGCTTTAGATAAAACTCACGTTAAATATTTTTTAGTTTACACGACGTGTCATTAAATTGTGTGAACAATCCAATTGACTATTCTTTTTTAGCATCACCACCACAAAAGTCTGGGAAATGAGTCATTTCAAATAACTATGTGCAGACTCTTCTTTTTTCATGGAATTAGCAATTAACCAACCTTGAGTTTCACAATAGGCCAATTTAGCTCCTGGGCAGAAGTGTCACTTTCATGATGTCGGCAATATTATGTCGTTAATATACCAAAATTTTAAAAACAGATTCTAAATTAGTGTACTCATTTTTCGTACACGAACAAACGTCTTGTCTTTCCATTCTTTGGCTATTCTTCTTGGCTTCTTGCATACACCTGTTTTGTTCATTCCAGGTGGGTAACCCTGTGCCCTGTGTGTGCGTGTGTGTGTGTATGGGACATGGTTTCTTCCCGCATTGCTGACTCAGCAATGCTGAGGGTATGTAGTGTGCGTAGTGCAATGCAGTTGTTTCCATGCAATTGCCCATATTTTTTATGTAATGTATTTATCCATTCACTTTATGCTTTGACTCACTCTCATCTTTGTACCATCTTTCCTCATTTCTCTTCTCATCCTAAACTTTCACTTTCCCCCAATTTTCGTTTTTTTGCAAAGGGAATCTACAAAAAAAATTTCCAAGTTCATCCCGAAATTCTTTACAGTCAGCTCGACTGCGTTAGACAACTCTTAATGTATTTCCTCTCTCTCTCACACACACACAGCTATTGTGTATTGTAATTGATTGACAGTTAAGACTTTCTACACACAATTGAAATTCGGGTTTTTTAAGGGAATTGAGTCACTCAATTTGAATGTCCCTCTGCTCGAATTATTGAAATTCAAACTGAAGAATGATGGGATGGGACTGGGGAAAATATTTGTCGGGATTGTCCATGTGGACACTGCACTTGTTGTTGTCCTTGACCCTCGTAAGGAGTGACGAGGGGGAGGAGGTGGACGTAAATCCGGAACCGGATCCAGTCTCGGGTGGCAAAGCAAGTGATGCAGGGGAGAAGAAGGAGCTAAAAGAGTTAGTTGGACATTTAAAATATTTTTAAAATAATTGAGAATTAATTTTTTAAAAGAATTTTTCGAAAAATGTTTGATGGTTTTGATTGGTTTAAGTATTGAGATTATACAAGGTCTTTGCCTGGGAATTGGAATCGTCCTCACATTCTTCGCATTTTGTGTGAGGTGCTGGAAGGAAAGGAGAGAAAATTGGAGCGCACTCAAGTCATGAAAGCCCTTCACTCAAGAGTACTCAAGACACTCACTGCATAAATTGAAACCAATTAAAGGGTCACCATATAAGGTTCAGAAGGATCACCATGTTAGTTCATGCATGCTTAATACCAGATTCCATAAAATTGACAAAGATGAGAAGACGACAGGGTAGGATTTCTGCCTGTAGAAATGACAACAATTAAGGTATGATTGTTCTTTTGTAGGTAAAACGGATTCAGCTCGTTAGAACCTCTACTTCAAAATTTTGTTTTGCAAATTTTTTTGTCAATATGGTTAAGGAAAAACCTTTCATTTCGTTTCTATCAGTTGTATCCGTTTGACAGTTATCAATTTCTGCCACATTTGAGAATTATTCTGTCGTGTACTTTCGTGGGTATTGACACTTGTCTATACGTAGTGGAATCCAATACAAATTATTATAGATACAGATACAATAGTCTATAAATTATAGACTATAATGGGTCTATCGGTCAACTCAGTCGGTCGTTACAGGTCAGTTATTAGTTGGTCACTTTTTTCTCACAAGTTATGAGTCATAACATATCGGTCATTGGTTTGACCGACTGAAGACTATGTAAAACGAGGATTATTACAGGTATTTAAACAAATGTTCAAACTTCAGGACTATTGTACTTAAGAGTGTGGTGGTGGTGGTGGTGGTGTGTGTGTGTGTGTGTGTGTGTAGCTGGCTCGTACACACGTGTAACAATGCTCAAATACTGGAACTATGAATAAAATGAGGAAAATTTTATGAATCCTATTGACTTTCTCCATGCCAACCGCTTTCATATCATTGACTGTATACATCTTCGATTAGTGTCTCTGACTAGTGCTACACCCGGTTTTGCACAAGGGGCATTGGGAATTTAGTTAATTTTAGAAAAATGTAGATAGTCCATTTTGCCCATAGCCTATGGGCCATAGGTCAATGGTATACCTCCACCGTCCATTGGACAGTGTCTATCCCAACTTGAACCATTTAGCAAAATAATTTCGGTATTGAATATATGACGACCATTTACAAACACTGAAATGTTTTAATTTTCAAAATAAATTGACATTCGTCATTCCTTCCTTTTAATTTAGAGCCCTACTCCGTCTGTACACAACATACAATTAATGAATGACGCTCCCGGTTAATTGAAAGTAAAGTAAACTCTCTCTAAACACCAATTAAGACTTCGTTGAAAAATTATTTTGGTTGTCGGATGGACCAGAGTCGAAATATTCAACGTTCATCCAGGAAAAATGAACCTTTTGTAATAAACGTTCTGTGCTCTCCTTTAAAAATTGTTCCGAATCGGAATGACGCGACGTCACTCACACTGAAAACCCCGAGGAAGGATTTGAAACAATTCAGACGACTCTCAACAATTGGTGTGAAAATAATCCACAATTTTTATGTATTCTAAAGCTACGGAATACGGATTGGGCAATAATACCAAGTGAATTAATTTGCGGAATAAAGTCTTTTAAGATCTTAACACCAAACAGATCGAAAAGGACCATTACTCAAAATTTGAAAAGCTGTGAGAATCTCCCTCTCCAGTAAATAGTACAGACAGGTGAATTCCACAGAAACAAGTAAAATGATTCGGAGGAAAGACTTGAAAATTCATTACTGGTTATTCTACATCCTATCATTCATCGGGATTTACCCTCTCCAGTTTGACATCCGGACGGAGAAAATCCGGAAAAATGGGTCCAAATGGCGTCAATCCACATTTCATATGTGGTATCTCAATTTCACAGCATACACACTCTGGGTGAATGTGTGTTTGGTGGAGGGTCTTGTTTTTGGACAATATGTCCAGTTCTACCATCTCGCCGCTCACATTTTATGCTCATCCTATTTTTCGACCATGATTTCCTGGGTTTTCCTCCTCTTCATCCGGAATTCGAGTTTGAATGAAGTCATTTTCAATCAGTTGGGCATTACGAGAGAAGGTGAGTAAATACAAGGATACATAAATGGCGGACACAAAATAATTTCTCATTCAATTTCGTCAAGATTTAGGAGACCAGAGGAAACTATAAGGAAAGTTCACTAGGAACATTTTTACAAAAAAGGGCACCTCTAGAAAAAGCTTTTCGCTTGAAAAAGGGAACTTTCAAAAAAAATTTCTTTGAAAAAATGCACTTTTCAAGGAAAAATGTTTGAAAAATAGACGTTTTTTAGGCGTTTTTCTCTGAAAAAGGACAATTTAAAGGGTTAAAAATGGGGATTACTAGGAACAAGTACAGGCGGTATTAAATGAACGTTCAATATAAATTATCCTTGGGTTGTACAAACTACATGAAAAAGTCAAGGATACGTTGTATGTGTCGTCTGGATTCTTTTGAAACATATGGTAATTAAGGCTAGGAACAAATCACTTGTTCCTAGTTAACATATTCTTATAATTTTCCCTGTAGGAGACAAGCAGAAAAGAAAAGAGTACGTGATGCAGGAGTGATTCATCCTGGCCCTTCCATTCGGTCTCCTCCTTGGACTCACAATTGCCTTCTCAATAGTTTACTTGTACGATCCTTCATCCCTTCAGTTCATCTTCTCTGCCATCCCTCCATCCCTTCAAACCCCACGGATTTTCATTTGGCTGGTCCTGTACGAAACCATGAATGTGTCTTATGCCTGCTACATAGGAATTTACAGAATATTTGCTATGATCGGGTTTTTCCAAACAATCATGACCCACTTAGACTCTCAGGTCAACAAACTTTTGTCAGTTACACAGAATATGACTTGCAATCTTTATATCGTATTTAGGTGTAAGTAGTTTGTAATATGAAAACGGTCATTCAAAATTCAAGGGGCAGGTCAAAAGATCAAAAGTCATCACGAGAGTTGTACAGACAGTGTGAGGAGGCGAGGGAGATGGAACTGACCCTCAAATTGTTCAACATTCTCTACTCCTACGTGATCTTCAACAATAAATTGGAACTCATCATTATTTCCATCACAACATTCTATTTTGGAATCCGACTCTTCTCTTCCCATCTCGTCATTTCCATCCTTGCCTTCTACGTCGGTTTGTACGCTATTTTCTACTTTGTAGCCTTGCACGACAAAGCCTTCTCTCTCCCGGAGAAAATGAAAGAGTTTAAAATGAGGATGATCGTTGCTAGCCAAAGGTTCATCTTCAGGGAGAATCGGGAGTACATCAGGAAGAGGATGAGGTCAGTGGTGGAAGTGGGGGTCAAAGAGGGGAGTTTTCGAACACTGGATACATGTTCCAGTTCGAATTTTATCAGCTTTGTCGTCCAACAAGTTTCTAGCCTCCTCATCACTTTCTGAGCGGCTGAGTCCGAGCCCTACTTTAAATTTTAAGGAATTGTCACTTAATTTAAATAGTTCATTGTCATTTCCACTCACTCCCACTTGTTGGGCACTTGGACAGCTTCTGAGGGTCAGTGGGTCACGAAGACAAACACCCGTCTTCAACAAGAGGTACAATCTCGAGACTTTAGAGTCATTTAGCTAATTCATTTGTGACATTGAAAATTCCCTGTACTGACTCAAACTATTTCTTTCAATCATTTCATTATTCACTTTCCATTGTGTTGACACAATGATGACTCGGGTGCAAAATTGAGTGACACCTTACAAAAACATTTTGAATATTTTATTACATGTTACACCTGAGGTGTAACACCTCTAATTACAATTTGACTATTGAATTAGGAAGAAGGAATTTCGTGTTGTGGCTTGACTCAAGTCACTTGTGTAACTCAAGTTTAGTTGTCAATATCCACACCTGTTTGCATGATTCTTCGCTTCTTATTAATTTTACCTCGGCTTTCTCTTTCCATAATAACACCAAAATATTAATGCGCAGCTAGACTGTTATGTAGACTATATCATTGGCCTCATGGTAAAATGGACTAGTTGCATATTCCACTAAATTCACAACGGCTCAGTGTGCAAAAAAGGTAGGAGCGAAACGGTCCATGTGTTATCTGAATGTAGAGAACATATGGACCGTTTTGCATATAAACTATTTTCGCTCATGTGTCATTGCGCAGTTCGCAAAAAATGGGGCCCATTTTGCCAATAGGCCAACGATACATTCCACTACATAAGCATGACAGTTGACCTACGTACAATGGACAGTATCCATCCCGAGTTGAACTATTTGACAAATAAATTCAGTATTGAATATATGACACACGCAAGGTCAAAATTATGCCAGTCCTCCTCCTCCTTCGTACATTCTACTTTTGCGAAGCAAACAAGAGTCACCCAAATAAAATACATCCTTTGAGTTACGTGTTGCTGGAAAAATGTCAGATATTTTTACAATTTAAAAAATTTCTATTTTTTTTGGAAATTTTACCTCACGTCCTTCTTTCGTTTTCTACAAATGTTACACCTTCAATTTAAATGTCAATCAAAAGCAAAGAATTAAATTGTCGTGTGTTTCCATGCTCGACAACTCAGCCCAAAATTTAGTCAAATAAATCAATGCAGCAATTTGTGTAACTTTTGTAGGAATTTTAGTAAAAGCTTTGTAAAACACGACAATTCGTTCTGTCCTATACTTTGTCAGTATAAAGAGACACAGCCAAAAGTGATTAAAATAATTCCCACTCTTCTTTGAACTTGAGTCTTCAAACTTCCCTATCGTTTTTCCTCTTTCACTCAAAAATTTTGAGTCAAAATTCCTCCATAGGAGAAATCCTCAGTACTCGATCTAGGCTCAACCGAAATGGGAGAAAATGCCGAGTGAGAAGACATTGAAAGTTTTTGGGCAGTATCTAAACCTAGGACACAAAACAGGGATAATTCCATACACATACAATAAGAAAAATGGTCAAGTTGATTTACACCATTCAAGTCGGTACTGGTGGCAATTTTGTGGGTCCGTTGGACTCATTGTGAGTTACGAGCTATTCCTCATCTTCCGTTCTATCCAGACTTGTATGAAGGAAGGGGAGATTCCAAGGGAGAAATTCAGATCTGTTTATTTGACTCTGTTGTACATCATCTCAAATTTTAATAATTGGATCACAATGGATAGCTTCAGTTATCAACAGAATGTCATTAATGCCGTTTTGGAGACTGGAGCTACATTAACTGGTGAGTTATGAGTTCCTCTTTTAATCCATTTTTAATTTTTTAAAAATCCAATTCGATTAGAAAAACTCAAAAATGCCGCAAACCCCGCAAAATTCTTTCCTTTTGGAAAACGTTGATTGAAACCGAAGGGATTTTTCAGTAACTCAAAATGGCATTACATTAATTAGCTAGAAATATTTACTCCGTTGACCTGGGGTCAATCTGGGTCAACGAAAAGTGTAGATCAACCTTCAGTGAAGGATCTTTACTGCGGATAAATTTTTGAAGACTTGAAAAATGCATCTTAAATTTTTTAAAAAATTGTGTATGAAAATGATAAGTAAAGTATATTTTGAAACAATTTTGAGTGTTGAACCTTGACCCTCTCTATCTTAATCAATTAAAAAAAATTTTAATGACTTGATTTATCTTGTATAGAAAAATTTGAAGAGAGTGAAAACAGGAAGGGAATGACAGAGAATAAAGCTCCGGGTTTTTTCCGATGGGGATTCTTCCTGACGATTTTCATGCCCTTGTCGAGGGCTAGTGGTGTTTTCCGGACACCTGGTTCCTCGGAATTATTGTCATCACTCTGGTCTGACCCGGGTAACCTTCCATTCATGGTGAAAGGGATAATTGCTCTGATCCATTTGTACATGACATACTTCACTGTTTTCTTCTTCCCTTTCCATGCATTCTCAACTTACTTGTATGTCGAGAGCATCCTTCCTATTCTGAAGTTGACCAAGTAAAACCAAAATTTTGAATTTCATGCCACTTTTTAAATAATTCTTCCAGTTCCAATTAATTGATATTTTTGAAGAAAACTTTACAATATTTGTTAGAAAATCTTTCAACTTAATTTTGCAATTTATTTCTCATCCTTCAATTTTTGTGTATTTGTCTTAACAGTCTTCATAATAACTGGGACAGTTCAAAATCCTGGTCCTCCCAAGCCCTCTACAATTGTTACCATCAACTCTCTGTCCTCCAACAGAATTTCCGACCCGTGTACGGCCTATACCCTATCGTTGTCGAGGTCACTCTAGTCGTCGTTGGGACAGTCAACCTTTGTCTCGGGATTTTGTACGACAGTCCACGATTCGTTTTCATTGGGATTGCCATGACTTACTGTCTTACCCGTTATTTCAATGGGTATGCCCAAGTTTTTGTAGACTCCACTGAGGTTATTGAGTCTTGGAGGGAACGACGTCATCCTGTGTGGTTCAGGAAATTTCA
>WJFB01003685.1:0-12329 GCA_009870185.1 Pygmarrhopalites habei | reverse complement strand
GCCGTATGTTATGAAAAATGTGTTTATCTAAAAAAAATATTCTTATGGACAAAAAATATTTTTTATGGACATAAAAAATAATTTTTTAAATTCTATGGACAAAAAAAAATATCGGAAAAATTGGAAATCTATGGACAAAAAGAAATATTTCCAATGTAAATACTCTCGTCGATTTTAGTGGATGCATAATATTATGAAGTGAGCACATAAAAAACTGAGTAGGAATTATGGAGCTAAGAGTACGGCCATGCATATTGTTCTTGTGTAAATAAAAATAAAAAGCACAGGCTCTCTTTAACAGCCTTCACACTATCAGGAAATGGGGAGCGATAAAATAAGAAGTAGGGAATAGGAAATACATGTGTAAAAATACTAGAAAGCTTGTACTGGAACACAAGCGCTCTCTTAGAGTTCAATATTAAAGTAGATACATTACTAAAAGTGCTCTCTTCACCTACACACACACACATTCTGTATGTACCTATACGAAGAAATTCATCTCGTAGAAACATCAAGCCATATATCAGTCTCGCAATAAATATAAATCTTGCTGATTTAATATGCACCCTCGACTAAAAAAAGGTGGAGTGGACAAAAGTTATTTGACACCTTGAGACGCTCAAGTTCATATGTACAAACTCACAAATGTGAAGTAAAAAAAGCCCGTCCAGGGATTCACAGTGCTCCCCACGTAAAATGTAGTCGCTCCATTGTTTTTAACATTATAGGATTTAATAGGATACGAAAAATATGGAGAATTCATTCGTAGTTTCAAATTCTGTCTTGAGCAATCGAGAATCACAAACTTTCTCTCTCCTCCTTCCCTTCAACAGGCCAAGTTGTGCCGACCCATATTCAATTTATTCATGTGTAAGAAAAAGAAGAGTATGGAAAACAGCAGGGATTTTCTCCCTCTCTCTCTCTCTCTCTCTCTCTGCATAGCTGCACGCAATTTTGAGATTAATTGATTGATCTTGACATGTCCAATTCCTCTCAGCAGGAACAAGAATACAAATAATCTTTTGTGTCCAGGTATGATGCAAGAGAAATGACCTCGATATGACTGGAAATGCAATGGGGGAGGAAATGAAAGAAAAAGTGGCTGTATACTCCTAAATGTAAGTAATGTGGGGTCAAAATTAATATTATCCACTTGCATTCAACTTCTAGCTATGGGTTATGACTGACTGTGTGTGTGTGTGGCTGTTCAGTCCGTATGATATATTTTTTACCTTTCCCTGGCATGTCAACACGATACAGTGTAAGTAATCTGTACTCATGAACCTTCTTGCTTTCTCCCAACCACACATACTTTCTCTCTTCGGTGCTCCGGAAGTGTCAGGAATGAAAAATAAATGTGGGGCTGCCATTGTTATACAGTGCTCCAAAGTAGCTATAGATAGTTGAAAGGAAAACATTTTTTTCTCTCCCTTTTCTCCGTTTCTCATTTTTTGTGTTCAAGTATTATTATGGGAACTTTTATATTTAGCGTGGCAGGGGAAAGCATAGTACATACATATTATATAATATCGAAAAGAAAGGACTTGAACATTGACTAAAAAAACTCCCTCTTTCTCCCCCTTTCTCTCCTTTCTTTGCATGTTTAATCGTAACTCATTCTCTCCGCCCACGGACCAAAGCTCGAAAATCCTGTTCGTTACCTTTTGATCCCTCCCTCTTTCCCATATTTGAGGAAAATGCCGTCAAACTGGACATTTGTACATATATGAACAGCCAATATTCAGAATATGACCAGTGACGTTTGGCTAAAAATTATTATTATTATTATTAGACCTTGACTACTACACGTCTGACAATCCACGATATTTCCCTAGTTCCCCCTGTCCCGGACAAAGGTCAGGTTCAAGAGAAAATTCTCAAGTGGGAAAGTTTTCTTTTTCCTCACATTCTACCTCGCCTTCTTCCCATTGCTTTCTCCGGCGTCGTGAGTCCTCACGTTCACACCTCCTCTTCCTCCTGTCTCCTCTTCTCGTGTGTGACTCTCTCAAAAAAAACTACACGATTGACTTTCACCAGTGTCAGAGTCCAGTCACGGACAAAATATTTCCCTCAAAAATACTTTGGCCAACTTTTTACTGTCCCAGAGAGTGTAAAAAAGAGAGAAAGTTGGAGAGAGGGAAAATACTTTCCCCTCTTCCTCTAAATCTAAAGCCTACTTAACAACACTGGAACAGTGGAGTAGGACTAAACGTGTAATTTTTCATAAAACAGTTTTTTTACGTGTGCACGTAAAGATTGACTGTCTACCCTCCCCCTCCTTTCCCGACATTATCACTTAAGCGTTCCATCTACAAATCTACATTATTTCTCCCGTGCCCGAAAAATAGCAGTCAATTTGTGAAAAATAGTTCTTGTACGTGACATCAGCATAAAGAATTTACGAGGGGGAAAGTTTTTCCTCCTCCTTCTTCTTTCTTCCTATACCAAGCTAACTCTTGACACTTGCTGGGTTACAATGACTGCATCGCGTAACAATATATTTTTCTCTTCTGCCCTCCATACTACTCCCTAGAAGAAGAAGAAGAAAAAACTTATCTAATAATATTCCACCCAGTTATCTTCTCTCAACGTGAATAATTGTGTGCTTTGTCCTTGTACAATGTCAATTGTGAGGAGAGATGCGAATACAAAATGAACTTCCATGGTCAATCTTTCCAGTTAACGATTGAGAGTCCGCCTCGTCAGCTCACAATTAAAAGAGAGAAAGAGAACAAAACAGGGGAATGAGGGTGTAAAAAAAAGAAAGGGAAGCACGCAGAGGCACACACTGCTGACATGACTTTTTAAAAACAGTGTGGTACAAAAAGAATTCTAACTGAACGTACTCAACAACTTTATTATTAAGGATATCATGCTGAGCATGGAGAAATGGGAGAACGTGTGTGACCTTACCCTTCAATCTGCAATAACAACAAACAAGGGTGACGACGAGAAGAAAATTTTGGCGGACTAAAAGGTTGAGCTTAAACTATTTTGCATGAGTTTATCTCACTGATTGGAATTAGTTTGGAATGCAAATGTGCAGTGTACAGTGTATGTAGAACGACGACGACGACGTTTGATTGCGTGACTCCCTTTAATACTTCATCAGTATATATGTACATTAGAGTTGACCAAAGTTTTTCCCATCATACCTATCTACACTGTATGTGTACGTACAAGGCGACAAATATTGGGTTGAACTTGGACGAGGCCATTAAAGGCATAGACGGATATAGTCATCAAAAGAAAGCGGGTAGGGTAGTATACTTTCTCTGTTGATATATAGACCAAAAAAATAAAAAAAAACTCAGCTGTATTTTTATTCCCAATCATCAACCTACTTACACACCTCCCTCCCTGGCTATGGTTAAATATGGTTTGGTCAGTATAGGAGTTTTGGTGGAGCCGGAACGTTGTCGGGATAACAACAAGGAGGAAAAGAATTTGTTCCTCAGTCTTGAGTACCGAGGTGAGGACATGGCGGACTTGGTGATCACAGTGAGTGACCACGATGATGGAGGGACAACGAATAACAATGACGACGAATATTTCAACAATGACAAGATAGGGAGTGAACAACAACAACATAAGCCTATTGAAAAGTATGGGACATTGGAAAGAATTCTGGACCCGGAGGATTATAGTGATGGTGTGTTGGTGAATTCCAGTAGGAATACAATTCGAAATCGACCCTCCTGCAGAAAAAGTCGGAGTGAAAGTAAAATTCAGTTGTACAATCATGGGAATACTAGAGCTTACACTTCAGGCCTCAAAAATTTATCAACGTCTGCCTACAAATCTTGTGACTACTATAGACAAAAATTGTATGATGAAGGCTTGCATCCTGGCACTTCTGACTGGCTAAATTACAGTCATATCCAAAAGACAGCTGGACAAAAGGTACAAAGAAAGCATGTCATGTACAAACAAGTTTTATGGCATGACACACACGTGCTCAGCTCACTTCCCCTTTCCTTGTACTTTTAAATATTTGATAATGACATTTAAGTTAAATGATTTAATCAAAGCTACTGAATGTCATTGTTGCTAAACTTTCACTTTTGTTTCCTCTCTAATCACATAACGAACAAAATAATTTTTTTACTAAAATGCTATAGTATGTATAACACTTAAATGGAACACTCAATCTACCGCTTTCGCTTTCGCAATAAATCAATAAATCAATTTCAAATGAAATACTTTGTGTATGATTTCCCTTAGGTGGTCAATAAACTAGTCCAACAACAGAAAGCTTTGGAGACTGAAGCGGAGCAGCAGAGGAAAAAATCACTTTTGTCCAGTTCTAGTTCTGACTCGGAGAATCGAAATCTAAGTGGAGGAAGTCCACAACTGTCCTATCATAATTTGATCCCACTGAAGAAAAAGACGGTTCGATTGGACCCAATTCCATTCCACACTGTCAAAATCAGTGAATAATTTTAATATGGGAAACGGCAATAATTCTCTGAAAACGACTCCTTAATGTACCTCTTTGTATAGTTTTCTGTAACACACATTGTATCTAAATGCTTCTTAAGTACCATCAGTGTGTAGTTTGTTAAACTTTGAAAATAATTCTTAAAACTACTGAGATATTATTATGATGTACCTAAACCTTATACATTAATATCGTAAATAGCAAAACAAACCCTGAGATTATACTCGTAATAAATGAATTTTGACATGATCAAGAGAAATTTAGTAACATCTTCTCAATAATAATTATTACTTGCGTATACGTTGTAATAATTTCAGCTATTTACTATATCATTGCTGATGATGTTGAATAAAAAAATTGACTGAGATTTCAACCTGATTTGATGTATCATTTATTCAATCGATAATAATAATAATAAATTAGAAAATACATCTTAAACAAATACAAATTTGAGAAGCGTTTCTTTTCTTCTTTTCCTCTGTAAGCCATTCTGCCTACATAACTTATACATTTTTTCAATTATATTACAATTGCAAGAACAAAACTTTTAACTGGCCACCTATACTCTTGGTATATATATATACGTCTTGAAATGTATAACGATTCACTTTATAAATATATTATTATTAATAATAATTTTACATCTCAGTACTGAAATGTTGAGTTAACGGACATACTTGTGTACCAATTACTTGTGTATGTGTGTGAGTAATTTCACAACTTTATCGTGAGTGGTCGGGTTGATGAGTGTTTGAAATTGGGTCAATATTTAGGGAGGGTTTTTGGGAGGAATTTTTTTTGACAATTTTATTGAGAAAGCATTTCGTAGTCTGTACAACAACAGATATTACTAAAAACTCTGGCTCTTTCCCTTCCCTACATATTGACTTAATTTCAAACCCTCATCAACCATACTACTACCCTGAATTACAAAGATGCATTGAATATTATCCTCTTCTGGTATATGCGTCATATCAACATATACTTAATTAATATTATGGTTAATATGAAATTACCCTCTTTCTAATTTCGATTTCATTTGACTTACATTGATGTCGTCAAAAAATTGAATTGTTTATACTCTGAATGGGTGTGACACGATTATAAGGTAAAAGCATCAAGTATTTGTAGCATGGATTTCTACTCCCCCAAGGAACCCCAATAAACTAGAAACTTAATAAATAAAATGATAACAGTGATTGATTGATTGATAACTAAAGTACATTTTCTACGCGAATAAAATGAATAAGTACCTAGTGGAGAGTCAATTTATACAGTGAAATTACGATTAATCTAGACTAAACATTCTTTTTAAAAAGATGGAATCATGTAGGAGGAAAAAAGAAAGTTCGATGTGAAATGAACTCCTGAATATGTAATAACAACAAACAATATCGATCACTTCAATTCAGAAAATATATCATAGCCCAACAAAGAATTTGCTACGTACCCTACTTATATCTGAAAGTAACACTTAATCGTCGTCATCTATTTCATCTTCTTCTACATCTTCGTCGCTAGCAAACTCCGACTCTTGTGACTCTTCCTTCTCTTCCTCCTCTCCATCTGAGATGTCCCATTGAGGGTGTTCCTCAATTTCCTTAGCTTCTTGTACGTCCAGCTAATCCAAATAAATAAATTTCAATTTAGATGATGAAACGACAAAGGTAATTGGTAATACTAATATCATTTGCTTTATAGACACTAAGTGTGAGCCTAAAAATGTAACTTACTTTTATATCACAACTGTAATAGTAAAAAAAAGAAAATATCATTATATTTCATATTAGTCGAATTTCCAACAAAATAAGGTTTACATTTTTTGTCAAATGTTAAAACTAATCACAAAGTATTTTTATAAAATGGTTTTACTTACGTTTGATCGAACCCTAAATAGGAATCAGAACGAAGGCATACTGTGAATTGGTATCTCCCGGGTTTACGTGGGGCTGTGAATTGAAGTTGACATTCTTCTTGTAGTATTAAATTGGTGACAAAATAAGGTGCTGTTACTAGTAGCTTATTTTTCTTACTATGGAAAAGAAATGATAATAAATCGAATTAATTAATTGTTTCTTTGAATATTCCTACTACGAACTGTGAAATACTTTTTGTTTAGTAGTTTTGCGTGTGAAATAAAAGAACTTGTCATTTATTTTGCACTTACTCACAAACATAAGTCCACCAGTATTCTTGCTTAATCTGTATGTAATTCAATGAAATAAGTAGTTGTAGTTTATAACACCACAGTTAAAGACATTCATCTACTACTCTAAAATCAAGCTTAACCCCTTTCAGGACGGAGTTTTTTGTGCCCCGTAGTGAGCATTCTCACAGCAACAGAATTTGATTTATACAAAATGCTCCTCACGGGCCACTACACGACATTCGTGTACTCCGGCCCGAAGGGGTTAATATGATTTTTTTCAAAATAGAAGTTAGTCAATGTTGTTGCATGTACTTACATCAGGGAAATATGGACAATGAACTGAATGGGAAAGTTTACTCTTTCCTTCCAAAGCTCGTTCTTTATTTTTGGATAATTTAGATTGACACTTTTCCCATTCTGCATCGTCATCTTCTGGTGCGGAATTAGATTTATCCTAGAGAAAGCAAGTATAATTTGAGTATTCTCACCGTCATATATTTTCCCTACACACTATTTTAATATTACAAAAAAATAGCTTTAAGACAACATACCTTATCAAGATTCTCACTATTGCTCTCAGAATCACTGTCAGATCCATCCGTTCCGTTGTATTCATCACTATCTTCTGCGTCATCTTTAATATCCTTCTTTGCTTCTTTTTCACCAGAATCCGATGCTGATCCTGGTTTCGGAGACTTTGACGCGTTGTTGGTCTTGACTACTGCTGGGGATTTTTGTTTTGGTTGTGGAATCTTTTTATTTCCTCCAGATTTCTTCCCACCACCCTTACGTTGTTTTTGCCAGACTGGCTTTTTTGGCTGAGATTGTACAATGGCAACCTCGCCATCTTCTCCACGATTTTCTTTATCGTTGTCCGCATCATCATCATCAATGTTTTGATTGTTCTTGGATGATTTAAATTCTCCTCTCAAAAGATCTTCCATACTATTTCGAGTCAGAACCACAGTGACTGTGACAATGGCTCCAGCTGTGACAACAGCTGATTCTTCATCGTCAAGAACTGTAGGTATAAAAAAAGAAGAGAGAAAAATAAACGTCATATTACCACATTAATTTTTACAAAAAAAGATTTGTATATGAGACTGGGTATGTAGAGACATACCTTCGCAATCCACTTTGAAATCAATCAATGGCATGCTGGCACAGACTTTCATGATATCACTGTACTGGTCATCGGTTAGATTTCGAAATAATCCTCGGCGATCATCCTCTTTCATCTCGCAAAATTGTTGAATTGATTTTATATGACGCTTTTTTGACATGAAATATTTCTGCATATCTTCAGTCACATGTGGAAGTTGTAAGAGAGGGCTCTTGCCAACATCCCACAGAGCTTGTACAATCATAGGACTCAATTTCATAACAGACTCTATAGTTTCAAGGGAAGGAAGTCTGGCAACTGTAAAATAAATCACACAGATAAAAGTTGATTGTTAATCATTTAAGTTGATGATGATGAACATAAAACTACTGAAGAGTAATTTAATGTATTACAAAGACTTACTTCTTCCAGCATGAGCAAGCATAATTAATTGCGACACGCATGTGACCATCTCTTGTATAAGATACGGGCATTTTCGAACGACCAACTGTCGATCCAATTCTAGAGTGTTTGCAGGAAGAAGTCTTGTAAGTCTTTTGAGATGAGCATGAAGTAGAGCTCTTGCTTTGACAGAATAGTGAAAACATAATGGTCGTTCTTTATTCTTCTCATTCAAATCTGGTAGATTTTTTATAAGCTGAAAGAGAGAGAGAAATGTCATTATTCTCTATTTCAAAAATTGAAAGTAAATAAATACTGTGCCGCCAAATATTTTTTTGGGTTTAATACCTGACCAACTTCGACATTGTCACTAAACCGTTCTTGTACTTCTGAATTATGCCCTTTTTCAAATTCTAGAGAGGCTGCTAAAACCATCAAAGCTCTCTTTAGCTGCATATGAGGAGACTTGTGAAAAAAATAGTAATACAGTTGTGTCGTGTCCAGTAATACCTAAAGGGAAAAAATGCAAAATAATTTATGTTGTTTTACTTGCTAAAAGAAAAACATTTCATTTTACATATCTCATAAATGTGTATAACAACTTTTTTTGAACGTACTTTATCACTTGAATACTGAATCGAGCGATACCACCAGATTCCAACAGTTGTAGGTAATGCCACCATAAATACAAGTGCATACAGTCCGAGGACCCAAACAGAATTCTCTTTATCAACAATCCAGGATGGAAGAGCAATACCAAAACTCATCGCTCCTGGACCATCCGGATTACCATATCTCTCCCAATTCTTTCTAGCAGTGTCATCAGTGAGAGCTTGGTAAGCTACAAACAAAAATGATAAACATGTTTTAAAAATTATTGAACAGCAAACAATAGTTTATGAAGTGATTTTGTAAAATTTAATTTGTAAAGTCTTACCTTTTGTCAACTTCATGAATGTTTTTTCATCTCCTGTCTCTTTATCAGGATGGTAAATTAAAGAAAGCTTGCGGTAAGCCTTTTTAATGTCTGCAGATGAGGTACTCTGAATAAGAGAGAGAGAATATATTTCAACAAGAACATTTAGTAATGAAATAAATAAATATCATTCAAAAATAATGTACAAATTCTGTGCGTGTGTGTAAAATTACCATATCGATTCCTAAAATTTCGTATGGATCAAAATTTGCCAGTTCATAGTCAGCCTGAGTAATTTTGTAAGCGACGATAGCAAACAAAATCCATCCAATGGTTAAACTCAATCGAATAAAAAACCTCTTGACCTTCCGTGCCGGTTCTTTCCTCCTCAAAACTCCATCCTTCACCAGACATGGTTCACAATTACAATTAATGTCATTCTTGGTCTCAGCTAAAAATTTTCAAAAAACCAATTCATTAGTTGATCAAATAATTGACCAAACACAAAAAACGAAACAACATTTAATGACATATGTCAAAGATGTCAAAGGAAAATGATATAATTCTCACTTTGTTTTTTTGGGGATGGCCAGAAATAGTAGGTACATGGGACCAAAACTAATCCCAAAAATGATAACACAAAATACAAAAAAGTACTTCCACTCTCGTCGTATTGAAACTTTTGACCGGCCATTGTCTGTTCTTATATTAAAGTATTTCACACACACATACACTGCTCACATAAATAAAAATAAAAATTTTAATTTAATTATTGTGCTATCTGTCAGGCAAAAAATTCCGGAACCAGATTGACATTAATAATGGGAATTTCAGGGAGAGTCCCAAGTCCAATGAATGTGATGATGATGACGGACACTTCCAAGACAATCTCTCTATAAATATTCAATTTTATACTTTGTTCAGGACCGACAAAGATTTTTGAAACACGTCCTTTGGATACTAAGGCTCAATGTAAACAAATGAGAAAAACTACGTACATATGGGATACGCCGCGTTGTTTAGATCCCCCTCTACAAAAAAACGTTGAAAGATCCGTTATTAAAAAATCTCGATTAAAATACGCTTTGTAATCCTCACCTGCCCTACTATCAGAGTATGCCATCCATTACTGTATTTTTACCTTGATCTGCTTGTGAGTCAGAGATTTCTTGAAGGGATATTATGCTATGTGTGGTTGGAGATGCACATTCTCTCAATTTTGGGGAGAAATGGGAATCATCTTTAAAGTTGTCTTCTATGCAATTAAGATGATGACTCACTTGTGTCGTATGCAACGTGTACTACACATTCTCATGATGCAACAACCGGCTAAGATTTTTGCAGTGTGCTAATTTTTGCACTCTTTGAAAAGGCCTATGTACTACTTATAACGTAAAATTATTTTCTAAAATTCGATGGGGTTATCCGGGTCCTGGTTAAATTAATTGAAATAGTGTGAGAGATGGATCTACTGTTTAGAACGAATCCCAAGATTTTATTAGAGAGTAGATTATATTATTAGTAATATTTTTTTTACATGACACATGGACAGTAGTCAATAAAATCACAGTTTATACTTAAATCTCCACCACCTTAAAATTATGCCTTCAATCGCAATCCAGTTTTTATCCCCGTGTCAATTTATGTAATGTATTTATTTTTTCCTGTTTTTTTTCTCAATTGTTGTACTTGATTGACGTACACACTTATAATTATAGTCATAATATAGATATTTATTTATTTAATGTTATATGTACACTTAAAATACACACTGGTGACTTTAAATTCTAGGGTTATCGAGTATGAACATGAACTGTATTTGCATTTTTTTCATTTTTGGAGCTACTATATACAGTACATAATACGTATGGTACAATGAAACTCAATATTTATGTAATGATAATAATAGCATTTTTCTTACTCTTAGCGTTAGTATATAGCATCCCGTAATATATAATATAGTTTTTTGTTCTTTTGCGTTCATAGTTTTTTCATTTTTCGTAATGTCCTTGTACGCGATAACTGCAAACATACTCTGTGTTTTTTCATAAAACTTGTTGAAACATTTTTTTCACAACTGAACAAATTATGAATTAAAATTACAACAAAGATTAAAAAATGGTTAAGATCCAATTTTCGTTACAAATGAAAATTCAGAGTATGTATGATAATTTTATCACTGATACTGACAAAGTTGTGTAATTAAGAAAACTAACAAAAAGTTGAATGTACAAAAAAAACACAAATTTACTTGATGTATTTCAACAAATCCTACAGTACACCTCATCATACATATCTTGCACTATACGATTGAATATAAATAAATATCTTTTTTTTCCACCATGTAATATCCTATTTTATTTGTATGATATATTTACAATGTTCATTAAGTAATCACAATCACAATATACCAAAAATTCAGTCGAGCCTTTGACTTGCACACTCCTTCTTTATCTTTACATAGTGTCCTTTTTTATCCAATATATTAAATTATTATAGTAATTGATGATTATGGTGACACTGGCACACAGAGTCAAGTACCTCTTTGCACCATGACCTCCACATCCCACTTCATGTCCCACTACAATCAACACTAGGAAGAAAAGTAAATGATAAAGTTTTGCACTGTTTTCACAAATCGTATAAAGTGTTAGCACATGTGTTCACTTTTCTCTTTTTGTCTGTTCCAGAGTTTCATATTTATATTATGTTATGTAGTTATGGGTGTATAAAACGTTTTTTTTCTTCTCTTCTTTAAAAATTAGATTATATCATGTACATACAATATTGCAACAGTTGATGTTTGCACACACGCACTCTCACTCTCGCACAAACATTATTATTATTTTGTCACAAGTCCAAGAATGAGCTTCTCCTTATCCCCTCTCATTAAACGTTGATTCGTCTGGAGGAAAAACAAATAAACACACACACACAAGTTCAATTTATGTGAACTTGACGACAAGTGCAAGAGTGGAGAGTACAATGGGAGAACAAGACTCTTCTTCAGAGAAAGAGAGTACCATTTTATTTTTTTTGTTGAGCGTACAAAAGGGACCATTGTTGTTCAATTTTAATTGGAAAATGGGATAAAAGAGGATAAAAGAGAACCCAAGGTAAATAAGGGAAAGGATGAAATTCCCCACTCTTGCTTCAATTCACGAGTAATTTACGATGGCTTGTGTGTGGTTGATTAGGGAGGATATTGTGAATGTAGAAAAATGCTTGTGTCCCAGACACACATACACACAGAGGGATAGAGAGAAGGAGGAGGGTGTAAGATGCCATTTCCTTTATATCTTTTTTCATCTGCATCTTG
>WJFB01003684.1:0-12333 GCA_009870185.1 Pygmarrhopalites habei | reverse complement strand
AAAAACAATGACAATTTCATACTCTATTAAAATAAAACAAAATTTCTATCATGGTGTCCATTTTTAATTTTCAGTATTTTTCAGAGGTCAAAACTATAACAAAGATGCAATTTGCGTTCACTTCTCATAACAAAATTTGAGAAAGCTTCGACGCCGCTTGTCTGATTTGCTTGACTAACACCTTTGTAAAACCTTTGAAATCGGTAAAATACATGAGCGGCGTCGAAGTTCAACAATTTTGTAAAATTAAGTGAACTTATGGATGGGCCATTTTTTGACCTCTGGGAGGTCACAGTAAGCAAAATGTGACAAACTAGTTAATTCAAAATATACACGGATAAGTCTAAGGACATACATGAGTGTGATGACGTCAGTCATCTCCTCCGTTTCCCGTTGAATGTCCCTCGTGAGTCCGATCATGAAAAACATGATAAAGTAGGTCATATAATGAGCCCCTGTGATGACCCCTGCACACATGACCGTGTCCATGACAAGACACCCCATAAACGTCCATGAATTTTGCCATCCAGTTGGCACAAAGTGAATGAGGAGGGTAGGCATGGAGTCGTCCAGTACATACATGACTGGAAGGATGAGGATCATGGGATACAGAAATGGTGGACAGTACGCTAGCAGTAGTTCACGGTAGTTTGGTGCGTCCTTTTGAATTATTTGTTCATCTGATTTCTTTTGCATTCCTTCTTCCTCTTCACTTTTCTCTTCATCCTCCTCCGCTTTTGGATCCTTTTCCTCTGCTAGACGAACCACTTGATCTTCTATAAAAATTGCAAGGATTTTAAAATGAATTAAATAAATATTGACAAAAGTAAGTCATACCTGGAAATTTTGAAAATTGGTTGTGAAGTTTGACTGTCACTTGTGGCCAATGAAAAAATGCTTCATTCATCAAAAGATTGAGGATGACAAAAGCAAAGGATGCAATTATCATAATCAACAATCCACGAAGTTGGGACCTCTCAACTGGAAATGTGTTGAATGTTTGCCAAACCATGAAAATCGTATGACATTTTTGGCATAATTGCCAAAATCCAAAAACTAATTTACTTCTAATTGAATGAACAACTTGGAGTCGTCCATTTGTGTTTTCAAAAATGAATGGGTAAATTTTGAGAGAACAACAGATTTTGAAAACCATGAAATTGTAACGTAAGTCATGACGTGTTAACATTTTTTATGGAGCTGTTATTTTAATCCAGAAGTATTCAACACTCTTACAATTATTTTAGAACAGTTAAGAGTTTCGGTTCAAATATTATTTTGTCTTTTTGAAATTTTTTGGATAAAATGAAGTTTATTGATTAATGTCAAATTTTTTGCACAGTTTTTGTTCACCAAAACCTTTATTTTTGCACATTCGTTGCTCCAAAATGTACAAAACTATATTTTTTACAAGGACCCTTTTGATTCGTTGTTTCCTCCGTTCGAATATTGAATAACAGCTTTTATGAAATAGAACATTTTGGAAGTAATAAGAAAAGTAATTTTTAAACAAAAAAAATTTTGAGTTTTTTGTGTCCATGTACCCAAAAATTTTAGGAAAATGAGGTCACTTTGACATTTACATTCAAATTGAAAATTGAGAATTGTGTATGTGGGATGGAATTTTATTTTACCATACTCACAGTCTGGCCTAAATCAAAACTCGTGGACAATTTTATTGAGCTTCCTCGTAATTGAAAAAATTGAAGAAAAAAACCAATTTCTTGTCTCAATTCCTACATTTTTTGCTCAATGGAAATTGTTAGAATTTTGATCATATTATGTATAAAATATTGTAATATAAATTACGCAGGAAAAGGTTGGATAATACCGTTCGTTTAATATTGTCTGTTTATACTTCGAAAAAATTGGTTTCCATTCTATCAAGCAAGTACAGTAGAAATGAGCTGAATGGGGTTAGTCAGAGAATTTTATATTTTTCTTGTTGCGAAATAATTATTAATTAATAACTTAACTGTAATACAATTACTGTAGTAGAGGTAACGTTCGAAATTTCTGCTTTGAAAGAATGAAAGAGAAGGAAGCAAACGACTTGCAGAAATGGCTTTTTTATGGCATGATTAACTATATTCACAAGTTGTGAATCACAACGCTACTTCAAAAATCTTGTGTTTCTGAAATATGCATGTAATTTTTCTAAAAAATAGTCTAGATTACAATAAAGGATTGTCCACAAGTATGTCATCAAATGAACGGAAGTAGAAATTTGAGTCAAATAATTTGACCTTTGGTGGCATCCACTTGGAAGGTCCGTTCTGAACTTTTCTAGCCGTCCGACAGCGTTGATAAACCTCCGGATGGCGTCCAACTCCAACAATAATTCTTATTTGCATTTTTACTCTAAATATTAAATTTTTTATAAATTCTTTCCTCTTATCACATGATCCACTGCTAAATGACAAGAAATGGCGAACGAATCAATAATCACTGCACTTTCCTTTAAGTATGCAATGCATTCGTCCCTAGGTTCCTTACAAATGAATCACAATTTTGGCAATTCTTCAGTTCCCAGACATTCAGCCACGTTCCCTCAGTACTTTTATTTTAAATTCACATTTCCCTCCATAAAAAACTCGATGATAAATGAAAATTGACTTGACAACATTTTTCCACATGATATGATCCATGTAGATCCATGTAATTGGACTAAATACTCCAGTATACCAATATTTCCCCTTTTTTTGCATATATTATTGACATAATTTTTATTTCCTCCTTTCATGTCAAAAAATATTTCTCATTTCATTCCAAAGTCCTGCTATGGAATGGTCCACTTTCTCCACTAATTTTCACCTTCATGTCATTCAATTTTTTTGGTGGGTGCTCCGATCGGCGATGTTTTGACTGGTGGTTTCGTCATGTAGGATTTGACATAGAATTTTGCGAAGAGGACCAAATACGAAGCATACATTGCCAATCCCCAGCACACGAGACTGTTAGGAGCGTCACATGGAATACCCATCAAATTCCTAGTGTACACATACAAAGTCACCCAAATTCCTACCACCATTTGACCCAGTTGAACCAGTGTTATGAACTGTGCAATAGCTCGAGGGACTTTGTAACCCATCCCCGCAAAACCAAAGTATGTATACATTATCGAGTGAACCAGTAGATTTACTATTGTGAACCAACAGGTCATTGACACTTGTGCCCCCATCGAGTACCAACAGTACATCAAAACTGTTGCGTGGTGATACCTGTCAAATCATCAATCAAAAACTTGAAGACAATTTTAGCAGAGCGGCCTAGAAAGAAATTTTTTTGATTTCTTACCAATGAAGAAACATCAAAGGTCGTTTACGAAGAATAAGGAAAAATGTGTCTCCCAATTCCGCCACTTTGGACAAATTGAATAACCAAGCAATGTAGAATGTCCTCGATGACTCCTTCTTGAAAATGTCACAAGTTGTACTGTGCAGTCCACTGTCGACCATAATTTCTAAATTTTCTTGTAAAAGTCCAGCAAAGCCCAAAATTGAGAAGATGGCAAGAGAAAAATTCCAGAGGACCATCCATCTCCTCAAATCCAAAGGTTTTCTAGTTTTCATAAAATTTTGAACGAAGAAAACGAGGAGGATGTAAACACCAGATATGGAGGCACAAACATGAAAATTTTGGGCCAACCAATCCAGTCTGTACTTTGGGTCGAAATTCGGGGAAATTAGAAATTCCAACCGTCCCGCCTCCTGTTGAATCTGATTAATTTTTGAAAGTCCATTCAAAATCCATGACATAAATTTCTAAAAAAAATTTCCTTACTGTTTGTGTGGCCATTACGCCGGAATAAGCGGCAGAAAACGTTTGAAGATTGGTGGGAAAACTTTTGGTCAATCTTGGATTGAAATGGTAGGAAAAATATTAGAAACGTTTTGAGTCAGTAAATTTCACAGAAAATATTTTAATTTACAAAATGGTAGTTCAGAGAATTTTAAACCTTTACCTGAAAATCAATTCACCTTAAAAATGAAGGAGGAGGAGAGATGGGAATATTGACAGTTGGATTTTCGCAATGATCTATCTCAGTATTTCATCTTTTCTCTCGGCGGAAAAGGAAAAGAAAAAGGAATTGCATAATTGCATTATCATTGCAAAATACCAAAAACTATCACACACACAATGCATACAACAACTTAGTAACTCTATTGGGTGCAATTAAATTGCATCACGATGGGAAATACTTCCTTTTGAAGGATACATATCAAATTTTGATAGGAGCATTATATAACGGATGTACACCACACACACACAGTTGTATTAAGTCGAAACTTTAAACTTCAACTGTTGAAGTTCAACAACAATTAAATTTAATTGATCACTTGGAGGAGATTTTTTACATATTTGAGATACTTCTTCTCTTCTACCCATAAGCTTAGACTATTTAAGACAATGTCCTAAATAATCTAAGCCCAAAAGTGACCCATATTTTAATAAAAATAAATTCAAGGCCGTTCACACAAATCGGGTCACAATTTTTTTGCTCGAGAATGTGAACGGCCTTGTAAAAAATCCGAGAGTTCATTTTAAATTTTTTCTGAACCAAAATGTTTGGAAATAATTGTCTGACTATGACATTCTCAAATGCAAAGTATTCTAATGCAATTCATTTTCTGAGACACGGCCCTGACTTAGGCCACGTACGAAAACTAACATTTTGGCTTTTCCAGTTCAATTTTTAGTGGAAAACCCCCTGGAATTTAGTTTGAATGGTTTCCTTGTACATCCAATCTACAGTATGAAAATCACTACTCAAAGTAATACATGCCAATTAGTGACAAGTACCTGGTTTTCTTGGCCAATTAATCATGGGCTCACTCCATGGTGTCATTAAAGATTTGGCAGAAGGAACCTCAGAGGTCATCATATCAGACTGTATGCATGTCACGTTTTTTGAATTTTGCATCATTTTCCTTTGCTACGTGTGTGTGTTGAAACGCTTTTGATGAGAGAGAATGGGAGAGGGAGTCGCACAAAAAATTCCTCACACATGTAACGAAACATGGAAATTATGGAACATTGAAATGAGGAATGAGAATGAGTTTTGCAGAATGAATTTTGCTAACATTTTTTATTAGAAAAAATTCTAAAAAGAGTTCATAGATTTGCCAAAAAGCCATGGCTTTTTCCAGGTAGGTAGTTCAAAGAAAAAGCGCGAACACACGATTTGCGATAGATTTGCACCACTCTGGCCCTTTTCTGGAGTATGCACAATTTAAAGGCATACAAGTTTTAATATAAAATTAATGTTCACAGAACAATTAATCCAGCTGAAAATGAATTCGTGGGATATTATGGAATGGGTGAAGGATGGCATAATTTTCATCATTATTTTCATCTTTCCCGTGGGATTACCGGGCATCTGAATTGTCCCCATCCAAAAATAATTTTACAGCCCGTCCAATTGACCGATTTGCCTAGGATGGATGGGCCTATGACCTCAAAACTGTTCCCCAGAAGGTTCTCTTGCAAAGAGTTGGCAGGACAGGGGATGGTAGTTACGGAGAACCGGGTCAGGGGACAAGGAAGGAAGAGGGGACTTATGACTCTGGACACACACTCGGGTCCTTGGTGTCATACTACGTTCTAAATAGTTTAAATAAAAATTGTGATTTCCCAATTGGAAATAAATCATTATTGTTGTGACCGTCCTCCGTTCATTAATTAATAATTAAACAAAACTTACACAGGAAAATTTGCAAGTCTTGGTAGAACACCAAAGTTCCTATTTCTTTATCTTGGACGAGCCAATTAAATTTAAATTTAAAAACACACACACAAATACGCGTCATGTTTTACTCAAGTCACTTTCCTCAGTCCCATTTCCTGTTGTTGTCTTTTTCTCTCGGTGGACAAACCCAAAATTGTCTAAATTGAGATTATAGCTCAACACAAGTTTGGAAGGAGGAAAACCGCTGCATTAAAATTAAAAGGACGTCAATAAATTGGAAGGGCTTTTAAATTCCATTGTACGCTGTGTGTGCCTTTCTTAATTCCAATTTGTCTAAAACACACACACACGCACCCTATTTATTCATTGACAGTACAAATTTTATATTTAAATCATAAATCTTCCAAATTGATTGTCAGAACCCAGTAGAATAATAAAACTATATAAATGGCTACTCTTCTTGTGCTTTCATTGTCGTTCCTCATTTGTGTGAATTGTGGGAGTGTAATTTCTTCCCTGGATGTGACAGACTCGGCGGATGAGACTCAGTTTGTGATTACAGAGAAGAATGGGACTATACTCATTAAATGTCAGTCAGCCGGTTCTCATCTGAAAAGTTTTAAAGCTGTACTTAAATGTTTTAACACGAAGGACTGTGATGAACTCGGGAATTCTTGTTTTCAGGAAAACAAAGTAATTTTTTAAAAATAATATTTTAAGTACTAATCTCAACCTGTAAATTATAGAAGTTTCCTTTAACGTAGAAAGAGTTTGAGAGTAGAATGGCGTGTGTCATGATTCAACGCCATTCACTCATTTTAATCTTCAAATCCTGCAATGTAGTGGTTAGACAAGTATGCTTGAATCAAAGTAGCTGTTTATAAATGCATTCCCAAGGTCTGCATTTATTTCTCATTTTGGTACTACCACGTTTTTCAGAGTTTCACTAAACAAACACTCCCATTAGTCAGAATTGAGATTGATTTTGTTTAAATTCATAATTAAAATATTTTTAAGACAAATCTTTCAATCTGAGCAAGTAAATTTCATATTTTCTCGTAAACTGCGTTGGATTTCTTAGGCCCCTCTCGTAATCAAGATTAAAATATGATTGTTGCAGGCCTGTTCATTAAAAACCGATCAAAAATTGTACGTTGGAGGACCATGCGAGGAACAACAGGAAAATGGAGAGTGTCTATCCTTGAAAATTGCTCGGAGTGAATTTATTTCCGGTTTAGTCCAGTGTGTCACGAACCAGTCTCCAAAGTCCGACTACATTTACGAAGGGATTGACGGACAGATTTGTTAGTTTTTTATCAAAATTATTGTCAATAATTTATTTTGAAATTCATTAATTATACTGTGTCCTAGATTTCCAATCTTCTGACATACGAAATCAACGGCTCATCTCAATCGGGGTTAAAAATGGGTCAACTGATTTGCTAGAAGGTGGTGTCCTTTATCCTAATGACACAGTCTCCGTCAGTTGCAGAGTGAGTAAATTGCCATCAAATGGGAGTATTTCTATTGTTATGATGAAAGTAGACAAGTCTCTAGTGAATCTCGGTAAGTACTATGTAATAGAATGTCAATTTCAATTCATAAAATGATTAAACTGTCCAAAATAAATTATTCAAAAATGAAATAATTAAATTAATACAAATGGAATGGAATGCTAGATGCAAAATTGTCGAATGGTGACAGGAAGGGTTTTTATCTTTGGTCGACGGATACAATAAAAATCACGGACGACATTGTAGGATTTTCCTGTTCAAGTGGAATCGAAACCAAAATTCGTCCTGTGACTTTCAGGTTCTTCATTAAATGTGAGTTTTAATTTTACTTAATGACTCATTAATAATGAGATAGACAGTTTATGTGTTGATTAAATAAATGTCAAGAGATTTTCTTTTACTCATAAATAGTTGAGAGATTATTACTTGTGTGAAAGTTGTCAATTTTTTTTTGGTAGACCCAAAGAAACCTTCGATATACAAACAGGAACATCAAAATGGTACAATGGTCCTCAACTACGGATATAAAGGTCAACTCCTTTGTAACATGACGGAAGTGGATCCCATGCCCGACTTTCAGTGGTTTCACAATGGCGTTGTAATTTTCATACAATTATTTAATGGAACTTAGCAAAGGATTGTTTATGGAGAAGACGTGATTTAGAGCTTTCTGAAAAAAACAGATTTTTCCAAGGCAGAATAATTGGGAGAATATATATTGTCCGTAATTCATCACGAGACAAGTTCAGGTCAATCCCGGGTGACCCATATCGTATTGAACACGTATAGAAAATACAAGTAAACGTGTTGCACTTCGACGCCGCTTGACTAAAATTAGGCTGTAGAGGTTCAAGTGATTATTAAGGTAGCTCCGGGTCTGTAGGCTAAAGGTCTTCTGATAACTTTACACTGCTCAATATGTGAAAGCTCTGAATCACTTTCTAGCACAGTCATTAAATTCTTATGCAGTTTGATTCACCAAGAATAAATAAAATTAATCAAGTCACTAATATTCCATTTTCATTTGGCTATCCAGAAAATTCAACCAGACACAAATTACATGATGAACGTGACTCATTTACACAGCTCCGAAACTCCAAACTCGATCTGTCAAGGAATTTTGACCATATCTAGAATGACGGACAGTCTAGGTGGAAACTATTCTTGTCTCGCGTCAAATTTCAAGGGAGATGTGACTTTCGATTTTAACGTGACAGTCTGTACGTAATCCCCGCACATTATTTTTTGATAAAAATTCGGTGTCTAATGACACGTAATTTCTAAAAAAATATTCCTTAATATTTTGCAGACTCAAGCAAACCCAAAATCAATCAGGAAGGGACAAACAAAAGTGTCATGTATTTGAATGGAAATTTGAATCAGGAATTGAGTTGTAGGGCTTTTGGTGTCCCACGACCAAATATCACGTGGAAATACAATGGACTTGTATGGAAAACAATTTATTTGTTTAATTTAGTATATAGTCAAAAAAATTGTGAATTCTTAAAAAATCTAAACTAACCATATTTGGATTGTAGCCATATATCACTTCAAGCCATCAAGGTCGGAATTTTAGGACTAGAGTGTCCAAAATTAAATGGACAGTCGTCAACGAGAGTCTTGGAGGATCCTACGATTGTATAGCAGTCAATGAATTTGGACTAGATAAAGTTACATTCAACGTGAAAATTTGTACGTGTACAAAAATGTATTCAAGAGAAAGGGAAATAATGATAAAAATTTCCTTGACCTACGGAGGTCACAAGACGAGTAGGTTCATTCACAAGAAATAATGTTAGACTTGGACGCCACTCGTTTGATTTAACACGTATGGCATCCTAATAGGAAAAGCGAAGTTCGTATGAAACGTGAACGGCGTTCAAGTTAAACACGTCCATGGTAATGTCATGAATGTCTCTATTTTAAATGTGAGACTTGGACGCCGTTCACGTAGCAGTTAAAATTTTTAATAGGTAAACATAAACGAGTTCCGTCCTGCCCTTCCATTTTCTTTGTGAATTCATCTCCTTACTTTCTGACCTCTGTAGGTCAAAGAAAGCAATCAACCTTAAAATCTAATGAAGGTTCCTGCCCATGTCCTTACATAATTTTAAAACGAATTGTTGATTCGACAAATTTATAATAGATTCCAGCCAACCGACAATTACGCAAAAGCCACAGGGAAGAAAGAGCATTAATGTCAAGTTTTACCAGGGACAGAGGAATCAAACCATAAACTGCGAGGCGAAGGGAGCACCACCACCCAACGTCACTTGGTTATTCAATGGAAAGGTGAGATGATAAAAATCTAAAGCATATAAATAATTTACTTGACCTTTGGAGGTCAAAAGATACAACACTGGCCAATTCTGTATGTCATGTTAGAGACGGTATAAAATTCTCCTGTCCAAACAAAAGTATATTTAAATACCGTAAAGCATTAAAATTAATAAGTAATTAAAATTGCATTTTATTTGACATGATACAGCCATTTGAAAAGTTCCAACTAAACCCTGAACCCTTAAATATGACCACGGACTCTAGTATAACTTTTGTGACGAACGTCAGTGAGCCTGGGAAATACCAATGTATGGCGAGGAACCGTTTTGGAGAAGACACTTTAGAATTTAATGTGGATTTGGGGAACGGCTCTCCTGATGACGAGTCATCTGGACGTTCTGGTAAATATACAATTTAACTTCATCATTGATGAATCATCAATAAACAAACTTAGAAGAAAGTGAGAAATGTGTGTGTGTATTATCCAAAGGGAGAACTACACTGGGCATAGCCGTAGGACTTTTTATCCTAGGTGCCCTCATTGTTGGGATATGGATAGTGATGTACAAAACTAATCTGATTAAAGTGAGTTAAAACTGATTAACCATAATGAAAAGTTTGCAATACATTTTTTCAATGAGGTGTGATTTAATTGTTAATAGCGTCTGAGGGAACGGATTCGTCGGCTGGATGTGGAATATGAACATGTTCTTTAATTTCCAAGGAGCCCAAGCCTCACCTACAAACTATCAGTGAATACTAAAAAATTTTTAGACTATTGAAATCCATTATTCAAAATACTTGGTGTACAAAACCACAGGGATTTTTTTTGTACAAGAATGATTGTATGATAAATATAATTGCTAAGTATTAGTTGCAAAATTTAATTATTGCAGTCCACTATTTTCTGAATATTTATAATTCATTTTCACTGTTTCTAACAAAAAAATGTATGGACTGCGTTGAATAAAGTAAATTTACTTTATATATATATGTATTCATACATATTGTTGTTGAAATACAGAATGGTCTTGTCTTCATATTGTATGTGTTATGAAGGTAATTGTGTAAAAATTTCAGTATTACAAGAAGGGCTTTCAAATACAGCAAATTACATCGTATAAATTAGAGTGGGAGAAAAAGTTAATTAAAAGTCCTGCCAATATATTATTCAATATACGAAGGACTATCAAAACAAATAAAGTTGTTCCAAAATTATGTAATGAATTTTTAACAACTAGGTATATAAAAAACTGTACCTAGATTTCTATACTAGTAGTGGACACAATACTATAATATATTCTATTAGTTGCCCGACTCACTGACACAAAACTGAGCCAGTTTAAATAGACTCAACGTTTCCATATCTGCCAGAATCTTCAGTCCTGGATGTTTCCCTTCCAACTGGTTTTTGACAGTGAGAAGATCATTTTTGTAAGTACGTAGGGCCTCAGCTTGGACTTCTTTACATCTCTCAGCCCATTTACAAACTTCCTCGGTGAGTAGGACAGAATCATTTTGTTTTAACAGAGCCATCAGAAGAGTATTCAAGCTTCCCAACACCAATCCTACAAAATATAATTAGACGTATAATTACAGTGAATTAAATTCAAAATCTTTCAAAGTATTAAAATACTGCCACACACAGATACACTCAAAAGTTTTTTTTACCTCCATCCGAAGAAATGCCAGGACATGTTTTCTCATATATTTTCAAAAAGTACTCCTGGATCTCAATACATTTTAAAATATTGTCTTTACACTTGAATCTCTGACAAAGGATGAGACTGGAGACGTAATCCAAATATGTTCTCTGCATTAGCCAATGATTAGGATGCAAAGTGGTTTTACAGTTGATTTTGATGAATTTCTCATAAAAGGATGCAAGTTTCTCCACCCTGGAACCACCAGCATAGCTGTCGACATGATCCTGGATTTCTTGTAGCAATGACTGTATCACGATGCCCAACTCATAGTATGACTTTCTTTGATGACAACGATTACACTTGAAAATTGTATTTAAACCAAAATTCAGAGGTTCTTCAGCTAGGAGGTATCCTTCATTAGAAGGAGGTCCATCTTGTCCCATATTTTCGAAATCTTCCAGACAAATTTTGCAAGTAGTCCCAGAAAAATATGTTTCCAGTTCAGTAGGATCTAGACATCTACGACATTGGCACACAAATCCAAAAGAATGCTTGAGAGAAGCTATTCGTCCAGCTGTCCCCATATGGTTTTCTTCCAAAAGATATGTAATAGTCAGTGGATCTCCTTTCTTCACATTTGTGGCTGCTCGAATTCTAATTCGTACATTGTCTCCTGGAACTGCTACACCTGTAGTTGCCCATCCAAGACTCCAGGTACAAGAAGGAATACATGAGTGATTGAAACGGCTAGCTCTCCAGAATATCTTTGAGCTGGACTCGGCAGCGTCCGTGTCATATCTATTATTACAGTAAATAAAAAAGAATTTAACAATATTTGTGTTTACAAACTATTTTAAAATATCCTGAAACATTAATATATTATATATATTATAGTTGTTCTTACATGTCTGGATACAAAGGACCACTGAATGTATTGATATGTTTGATCCTAGCCATCCTATTGTAATCTTCCAGGGGACTTTCCAGCTCACCAACAAGATTTGTTAATGTCTTCACAATCTCTCCAGTCGTCAAGTTTAGCTCATTGTTGACTTCAGTGTTGGTAAATTGATGTTGTAAAGTCATCAACTTTCGCCATTCATTCTTATTTTGATTTTTGAGACAAGTTGCTCTCAATAAAAAAATACAGGAAGCAAGATCCGATGGAGAAATGTCCATGTGAGGAGGAAATGGAACTTTTTGT
>WJFB01003683.1:0-12334 GCA_009870185.1 Pygmarrhopalites habei | reverse complement strand
TTTTATTTTATAATTTTCCTATTTAAATGTCAGACTTCGACGCCGTTCACCTCCTTTTGGCTGACCAATTTTTATTTGCAGTACCCACTAAACCATTAAAAAGGGTAAAAAAGGTGAGATTGGAACTCGAGTAAGGACAGAAAGAAAATGGGAAATTTTATAAATACAAATATCATGTCAAACCAAAAACAGACGAGGACTGATCTGCGATGGAACACAGCAGGGGTATCTCAACACCTTGAAATATTTTACATGAGCCGAAATGATTTCCACAAGTCGGAACAATTGTTGGGAGAATTGATGATGGAATAGAAAACAATTTCAAAGCCCAGTCAGCCCATCCAAGAATGAACGGATCAAAGAAACCTACGCGAATATTTTATACTGATTGAATTTTTATTTTGAAGAAATAATGCTGACAGGATGTGCAAAAACAAACGAATGTAAATAATACCTGTTGGAGACGCACTGCTGTAGTCTGTCACATGTACTTGTCCATTTGTCAATTTGCTCAATATGAATGTGTCCAAAGTACCAAATTTGACTTGATTTAGAGCAATTTTTTCTCGAATCCCTGGAATATTTTGTGTTATCCAATGCAACCGTAGGACAACCTGTTCGTTCATCATTTTGAGGACACTGCCCGACAGGTACCTTTTATTTTGAGTGACTGTGTGGAGAAACTTACAGGTGGTACGGATTACCTACATAATTTTAAAAAATCAAATTTAGACTTAGTTGTTTTTTGAAAGAGTCCTTTATTTGTCACCAAAATGTTAATGTGTCTATTGTTGTGTACTCGATATCATGAAGGAAATAAATAGTCACCTTGAAGTAGAAGGAATTATTCCATTGTTTGACTAAACTAGCAGCTCGAGTATCCTTCCACGTTATTACATTGTGAAGGGGCTCATTGTTATTGTTCGTGTCAAATAAAACAAAGCTACATCTTTGACATGAAAGGCTCATACATGTTATATTGGACGGAAGGAGACCGGCACCTAATATGTAATAAAAAAATTGATTGATTCACATTAAAAGGTAGGCTCATTCTAACTACATTAGTGTAGTCATCAAAATACTACTAAAGTTCATTTAATTGTTAAAGTATGAAGTACTTTGTATTGCTTCTTGAATAACAGCAACTACTTGATCCCACAAAACATTTGGATCGAGCTCAACCCATCCAGGTTTTGGATATAGCAATTCAATCTGTATTAAGAAAAATAATAGGAATCAATGGTATTATAAATTATGTCCCGTTTAGTATGAAAATAGTAAAGTTGTACAAATACATTTAACTTGTGCTGTCCACGAATGGCCCCATTCTGGTCCACTATTTTTGGATTGGAGAGAAACAGTTTTGATTAGAATTGATTCAAAGTGTGACAATAGTTTTTAATTAAAATTTTGATTACCAATAAGACAACGAACGGTAGTTGTTCCCAAATCCAAACTGGCTATAAACTTTTCTCCTTCTCCACTCATTCTACAGACTTAGATTATAGACTCTGATTCACACTTATTATAAATAAAATATTATTGTGACAAGTTTATAGTCATATCACACTGAGTTTTGGTAAATCCTAGTTTGTACAAAAGCTAGTGTCAGTGGCCTGACCCTTTACGATGAAAACCATGACATGTCACAAAATGTGGACTCAATTTGTGACAAGGTTGAGTAAAAATGTACAAATTCGCCGAACATCTGACTGAATAAAAAATTACAAAAAGTGGGACAAAAAATTTTTCAATATTCGAGCCTTGTCAGGATTTGCCCCAAATAGGTAGAAGAACGGTCGGAAAATGTCCAAAAATATCGTTTAATGCTCTTATTGATCCACCCTGATCACTCTGACCAACTGTCAAATGGAAAGTGTTTTATTGAACGGTTAAATTGGATGCACATTGTGATGCATAAGACAGGAAGTATGTTGATTTTGTAATGGAAATTGTCACACGGAACAAGAATACAAAGATCTATTAAATGGCTTGGGAAAATTCACACTCGATATTTTTTTTGACCTGTAAAAACTCTTTTCTTGTTGAACAACAACATTGTAAGTCATTATAGTCTTAATTTCAATTTCATAATCCATATCCCACTTTATATAATTTTCCATTCCGCTGTGGGACTTTGACGCCGTTTTATTTATTTTTGTATTCTACGTAACCGCACGCATTACACACAGAAGGAAATATTTTTCAATTGGCGTCGAAGATCATCAATTGTACGATATTAAATTTGCAGGTAAATTCACTGAAAACTTTTCAGTCTCTTCCTTCAAAAAACTTTATTTTACACAGAACGATGACCATTTTGTTCAGCAGAGTGAAATGGCTGCGAAACAGCCTCATCCTCTTATAAATAAAAATGAAACATGATGAGAAACATGCAGTAAATAAATCTCATAATATTATATAAGTTAACCTACTTACTTAATCCATAATTCAAGTCATACGATACTATACATTCACAACGCATGTATAGCAACGTCATTACTTCACGTTTTGCTATTTATTATATTTTAATTGACATGTACAAAATAAATAGGAGAAAAGCTCATTCGTTATTCTGCAAGTGACAACATAATATTACAATTCATCGCGTGTCAATTGCACTAGATATGATAGAATACAATTATTAAAGATATAAATATGGTTTGAGATTAGATAACTTTGATGACGAATTACTTATTCATAAAAAAGACGTTTACAGATTCGCCACTACAATATGTATTTTTTAGTGAACACGGAGAGCATGAAAAATCTGCTAAAATATTGTCGGGTAAGTTGTTTTCCTTATTAGAATTATGTATTAATCTGCCAGTGCACTGAATGCTGAATACAAATTTTCTAAATCTATGCAAATAGATGATTTGCAATTTATTTTTTTTGCGTCTGTGACTTTCCGGGTTCTTTGTACGTCGACTACCATCGTCACTTACTATTAAAATCCACTCTATTCTTTTTTCTGACCGGGCATCCGCCTTTGCCTCACGCCACGTCATGAAACTCTAAAATAAAACTACTTCGTTGCAGAAATATGATGTGTTTACTATACGCCGGCACGTGGAGAGAATTGTTTTTTGCACACGCCTTCTTTTTGTTGCAAATACTAGTACGTAGCAAAAGTATATCTCTAGGAATTGTGTGGACCGCTGGAGCTGGAAATGAATGTAAATTCTACATTGGTTACGTAACTGGGATACTTGATGTGGATTTGAGAGCTAGAGTAGTAGTAGTATCTGTAAATAGTAGACACCGTCTCTTCTATTTGCATTTGCTGAATTTTTTCATTAAAAAAAAGTCTTGTGTATAACAGATTAGATAGGATTATTATTATAGTAAAAGTAGAGAATGAATCAGGAATCAAGAAGGCCACGAGTAGGAACGACGTAGAATTTACCCCCGTCTGACAATAATATACTCATTTTAACAAGGAGTAGGCTAGAAACATTGGTCTACTACTTTCTCACCCAGTTTTGAGGGTTGGAGAGTTGCAGTGTGCAAAAATTTTTGCACATAGTGAAACAGCACTACTATGTGTGTCTGTGGAATTCCAAAATACATAATAGAGGCACGTCTCAGTCAACCAATGAAAAGGGAGGTGTGTCGGTGGTCTGATATATACCGTATTACATCTAATTGTGTCCCCTCTGAAAATTTGGACCCCCCAAAGAGAGTATTGTGAGGGGTCAAATGGACAGAAATGACATAATCTAAATAGACAAATCTTTCCAATTTGTTAGTCATCTCTTCTGTTAGTAGGTCAAATCAAGGGACAACAATAGTAAGGTGGGATATGGTACGACATTTGTAATGTATTTACGACTCAGACTAGGCTACGTCAGATAGGATGATACTTACGATTAGTTCAATGGTAAAGATGCATAAGAGTGGTTGGTGGCCAAATAAAATTACGACTACAAATCTTGGTCACACCATGTACTGGAAAAACAGTATACAGCTTTAAAGGATGATGTTGTTGAGCACAAAATAATATTGAAGAGTGACTCGTGTGCGAAAATTTTGGGAAGGCCGAGTACGAATTGGGAACTACGATTCATAGCATATCATACGATTGCTCTGCCTCACACATAAACACATTGAGCTTCGAAGGTCTCTCTCTCCCCTCTTGAAAACACACTTCGGTCTATATTTGCAAACTTTTTGTCAACATCTTCCCAGTTATAACCTGGAGGTCAGTTAACAGAGAGCTCGACACATCTTCTCTCATTTCATTGAGAGAAATTTTTTTTAATCAAAAGCATACAGGAAGAGATTTGTGAGGAAGGAATCACTCCTTGACTCCGCACCTACTTGAATCTCTTTTTTATTACGCTGGAATTTGTCCAGTAAATTGTGAGTGAATTCGACGTAATTACCTAACGACTCTTGGGATTTGGAAGGTATTAACTTTATTTTGAACATTATTTAACTTTTATTCAGCATACAATACTTGGACTCATTTTGAGCCAAAGGGCGTGTGTAGAAATAATTAATTACTGTGCAAAACTTTCTAATCTAGAAAAATAAATTATTTGTGAGTAATTTGTGACATTTATTTTTGTTGAATGTAGTCGTTGGAGTTACTGGAATAATCTGTCGTCAACAGACAGGGACGAGATAATAAACAATTACAAAATGACATCAAGTCAAGGCAGTCCACCGATTACATCATCATCATCCGCTGTTGTAAAGTCTAGGAGAGATGTTCGGTCAGCTTTAAGACTGAGAGCTAATATCATGACTCAATTAAGTCAAATTATTGGTTCTACACCAAATCGTGGGACAATAGTTTACACTTTGGGGAAAGAATTACTTCTGGTTCTTAGATGTCTTCCTTTGGGAGTCCTGAACAAAGTCACGCCAACAACAACAACTCAGTTCACTCCGTTGTCATCCTCTAACAGTGAGGATAATAATAGTAGCAGTAAAATAAATAATATTAATAGTACTAGTAATTATAATAATGAGGATGGCATTAGTTCCTCATCATCATCGTCTTCATCGCCATCGTCCGCAACTTCACTCTCATCCACCACACTTTCCTCCTCCTCCACCACAACAGACAATACAAATAATATTTTTACAGACTTGTTGGGTAAGGCCACCTTTGCTGCTTGGTCATTAAAAGACAGAGTATTGAAGAATCCTAGTTTACTGCAACGAAATCTCGACCTGTCAACAACAACTAGTAATTATATGAAGGATTTGACAACAACTACAACAACTGGTTCATCCACAACAACATTGCCAACAACACCTAAAAAGGTTCCAGAACAAATCATCACAGCAACAACAACAGCATCACCACCACCACCAAGTAGTAATCAATCAGATGAGTCCTCATCATCATCAAGTACTAGTGAAGTTGTAATGGATGCTGATCGTGAGATAAAACAATTTTTGAATGATATGACTACTGAGTGGAGGAGTATAGAAGCGAGGGCTAGATATTTAGTTTTGAAACTCATTTCCGTTGTTAATGATTCAAATTCAACACACTTGATCTACTATATTGAAGACTTGTATAATCATTTGGCCCAGTACAAGGAGAGTAGAATCATAGCTGTTGAGAGTGGAGCAATCAAAACTTTACAAAAAATTATCAAGCTTAATCGGGAACATGTGTACCTAGTCCATTGTGCAAGGGAGACTTTAGGTCTTCTTGGTTGTAACCCACCAGTCAAAGGGTTTGGTATCAAAGTCTTGTCAATTGATGGTGGTGGTGTTAGGTACGTTGCGAATCATTTTACTCGAAAATACAATACTTTTTTAAAAATATTATTCTGGGTTTTAATATTAATTTACTTTTTTTATTTGTTCATATATTTAGAGGTCTGGTGGCTATTGAAGTTTTAAGGAAAATTGAGAAAATGACTGGCAAGAGAATTCATGAGCTATTTGACTACATTTGTGGTGTTAGTACAGGGTCGATCCTTGCATTTCTAATTGGTAAGGAGTCTTACATTCTGTTCTCTATTATATAAAAGTCCTTTTATAGACGAACAAAATTCTTACACGTGTATTATGATGGTGTTCTTAGGTGCTCATCGACGAACGCTGGACGAGTGTGAAGTTTTGTACAAACAATTGAGTAGAGAGATTTTTAATCAGTGAGTCATCGTATTTTCTGATAATATCCAACATAATTTCCACATTTTCTTATAATGTCGCATTTTTATTTTACAGACCCATGTTAATTGGAGCAGGGAGTTTATTTTGGAGTCATTCATACTACAACACAGCAGGTACGAGACAAGTCATATTTATTGAGTAGTTTTCATAAGTATAAAAAAATGCATGTACATAAATGTTAAATACATTGCTTTCTCCTTACAGCTTGGGAAAAGATTCTAAGGAAACACATTGGAGAACATGACCTTATGTTTCAGGCTCGTGACCCAGATTTACCAAGGGTATAAAAATTTTGTATTTGTTGTGTCAATTGTTGTTCCTGATCATAATAATACTAAATATAATATTTATTTTGTTATATGTAGGTGTCAGCAATTTCAACAATTGTGAGTCATGAACGTGTCTCCCCATATGTATTTCGAACCTACACGACTGAACCTGGATTTCTTCCAAGTCCGAGGTACTCAGGAGGAAATAAACATAAAATGTGGGAGGCAGTTAGAGCGTCTGCTGCCGCTCCAACATATTTTGAAGAGATAAAATTGGGCAATACTCTTCATCAGGATGGAGGAGTTCTAGGTTAGTCGCATATTGTTTCGTCATTGCATTTTAAAAAAACCTTGATGTTACAAATATTATTATTAGTTAGTGGACATATCTTTAAAAGACCACATGTTTATTTATTTTTTCCACAGTCAACAACCCAACGTCCGTAGCACTTTCTGAAGCCAAAACAATTTGGCAAGGAGCTCCTCTTCAATGTATACTAAGTCTTGGTTGCGGTCAGACATTCTCAAGCCGTTGCTTCCCTGACCCAAACTTAAGCGATTTATCGAATCCACCAAACTCTAAAAGTCCAAATTCTCTCTCATGGAAAGGGAAATTTCTCAAGGTACTGGACTCGGCCACAGACACAGAGTCTGTCCATTACACACTGATGGAGTTGCTACCAAAAAATGTTTATTTTAGATTTAATCCTCATCTGACAGAAATGTTGAGCATGGATGAGACAAAGCCACACAGACTCGAGCAAGTACAAAGGGAAACAAATGAATACCTAATTAGAAATGTAGACAAACTCAATTATTGTTGTGAAATGTTGACGAGGGAAAAGACTTTCCCTAAGAAAATATATGACTGGTGGAGTTATCAAAAGTAGAGATTTGTTGTTTCTAAATATAACAAGTTATTGTTTCCTTTCCCTTGATACATGAATATCATGTAGAAATTATGAGTCAATATTATTTTAATTAATGAAACGATGTACTCCATGCAACAATTGTTACTGTAAACATAGTCTCAGTCCAAATATAACAATTATTTATTTTATCCCTTGTGAATTAGTACTAGTCTCAAGTTCAACAAAACATCAAAGAGATTCTTAAATATACATGATAGGTTAGAGTTCATAACAAATTGATTATATTAAAGTTTATTAAATGAAGTAATAAACATGCACAATATAAAAATAAAATTAGATACCTCCTGTATTTCACTTCACTACGTATTGTAGAGTACAAGGGTTTATATAATAAAAAGTATAAGTAACCTATGAACACTCTTCAGATCTCATATAATTACTTTTGTATGCATGTGTCCTACACATTAGCATGAAATCATCCAACAATTTTAGCCTAGCTTGTTAGTAGATACAATAAACATTACGTATACTAACAGTTCAAGATTCAAGTTGATTGAACTTTGTTTTTGTTACTGTAATATTCAGTAACTCAACAATCAAATATATCCAACAATAATAATATAATTTTATATTTTTTACATACTCTTTAAAATATTATAGTATGAACATGACAAATTTGAGCAACATCAGGGAATACCTATAGAAAGTACACTTTAATTTTTTGCCTTGTACTTCAATGTGAAATCCAAGGAATTTCTCTCTCCATTCTCCATCATTTCCCATTGTATGACTCAATAACTGAATTATATACAGAAATATAATGTATACCTTAACGTTTTTTGGTAATCTTGAATACCCATTCTCGGCCATTCTTTCTTCCAGACTGATGATTGATGGTACAGGTAAGTGGTTCAACTTTCAGTTCACCATCCTTCTTCTCATCTTGTTTATTCTTTTTTGCTAGATCTTGATTTAGGCTACTGTAACATGGTCGCCCCGGTCTACCACCAGTCCCTATTATGATTGAACGATTGGCTGTTGTTCCTCCGGTTGTTGTTGGTGCTGTGCCACTTGGTACAGACTTGGATTTGTCAGTCAAGTGAGAGCTGATGACATGGCATGAGACACTTTTGAATGGGACGGAAGTATCACAGTAAGGACAAATCAAAAACTGAAATTCATCAACCAAAAATTTTAAAGTTCATTTCAAATAAAATAGTATAGTTGTAAAATATTGTTTTCGGAATACTAGTTTTACTTAAGCTTTACTCACTTTATCTCGACCAGCTTTCCTATGCTTGGCTCCAAAATGCTCAAAAAGTTTTTCAGTATTATCGAAGACACGGAAACAAAAGTAACATCGGACCTTCTTGTGCTCAGTGAGACACTTACTGGCTTCAGCTGGGTTAGGATAAACTCTCGAACACTGCTGACATTTTTTAGCTTCTGCTTGAAATCTTTCTATCCTTTTATCACTATCACCTGATTCGATATCATCCGACAATTCCCCTTCTGATTCTGAATGTACTGATGCCGTGACAGAAGAATTAGCTGTTGTTGCTTTAGGTGTACTATTTATCACTTTAGGAAGGACTATTTTAGCTGTTGTTCTTGTAGGTTGAGCTTTTGATCCAGTGGACAAAGCAGTTGTCCCACTTTTTAACATTACAGGTTTGCAGGGTGAAGAGGATTTTGATGACGCTGACAGTGTGGTTGATTTGCTACGCCCCTCTTTAGAGCTAACACTTCCTCCTCCTCTTTTGTTTGTGTCCCCTCCTGACAATTTTTGGATTGCGACCAAGCAGTCATCCATTTGAGATTTGGTCCCTGAATTGATTTTGATTTTTGGCCGACTACTTGTTCCATTTTGAGATGGCCGTTTCTTTGATTTTGGTTCGTAGTCCGATTCTTCTTCAGATGATGATGATGACTGCAAGTCATCACTGGGAACATTTGCATCTGCTCTGTCACTGTTACTTTGACCATCATCAGTAAATTTCCTTTTATTCGGAGTTATTGTTTTTGGTCTCAAAACTCTTGATCGTCCGGAATTGGCACCAGAACTGAGTTTTGCTGTTGTTGTTGATGATGACGATGAATGCGGACGGTCATTGAAAAGATGGACTGACTTTGAGGCTTCAACAGTAGAGGTTATATTTGACATGGGTGGAATCTTGTCAGGCATACCACCTGACAAGTTTGTAATAAGAAACCCGATTTGGTTATGACCAGATTGACCAGAACTAGTGGTACCCCGGGACAATTTATCTCTAGTATAAATCTCCAGGTATTTCACCACAGCCTCCACTTGTTCCGCTTCAGACATGGACTGTACAATGACTTCATTGTCATACACCAGCTGCATGACCTTCATCATTGTGTGGACGGAAATGTCAGGTATTGAAATCCGTTTGACTCCTTTATTGTCACCCTAAAAATCATTTGAATAATCAAAATTATGCTCCGTATACTTGACTAGGGAAATTAATAAAATTGATACTACATAAGTACTACAGTCATTTCTATTTCCAAATTACCTGTGCCAGAAAAATCTTGTCAAAGAATGGTGAGACGGCTTGCAATATACTGCAAAAAAGTACAAAAAATAAAATTACAGTGACATACTTCAAAAATCTGTACAAAGAATGTCATTTTTCCTCTATCGTTAATTCTGCGTTTTAGTGTCAATTAAATATCCTTTTTTTGCCAATTTGTAACACGGATTTAGTATGTATAAAATAATTCTGTACTCACCAAGAGTGACATGGAATTTTGCCTAAAATGAACAAAAGATTAATGTCAAACAATTAAGACCTACTAAGGCTTAGTGTGTTGTTGGTGTATGAATTAAATTGAATTATATAAATATTTTAAATACGAAGCAAATTAAAACATCATAAGTAGAATGCAATAAACAATATGTAGTTACCATCAGGAAGAATCAGTTCGACATCCGTTTCCGACTCAGTCTTCAAGGCAATCATTTGAGATTTAAGATATTCGTTCATGACAAGTCTACGGTCATGGTGAAATTTTTTCTCTTTCGAACCCAGAAGAACTACAATTGGCAAGAGTAAATAATTTTGATTATGTACACACGACATCATTATAATTCAAAGTCTACTTTTCAAATGAACGAATTGTAATCTATACTGGAAATTCATGGAAATTTTTAAAATCAATTTCAAAGATTGACTAAGATTGTGAAAAAAATGTTTACCTCTTGGTGGCATTTTGGATGACAATTATTGTTACTGCAATTTGCAGACACAGATTCTAGCTTGCTAACTTGTCACAACAAATGTTAATAATCCGAGAATAATGTCGTCCACAAAGAATAAATGGAAATGTCAAGAATAAAATGAATGGACAAACGCCACAACCAGCCTCCACTTTTCCAATGAAGTCTATTTTAGAAAAGTTTTAATGCTTGGGGCAAAAGCCGGCTAGGAGTTTCCTTGTAAAAAAGTATATTACGAAGATAAGGGCTACCCCATAGGGACTTAAAATGACCTTTTCTCAATTAAAGGGATATACTATGTTACATTGCCTATGTCCTATGTCGGCCTATGTACTAGTAGTACATTGTTACATGTGTGCTATGCATGACAGGATTATGGACGAATGAGAAAAAGAATAGTTTGGCAAATCTTTTTTTTCTGGAACAATTTTAATTTTAATGTGTAATGATAATAATAATATTTAGAAATTGTACAAATGGTTTTTTATATGGATAATCGAATCATGTTCTTTATCATCAGTTGCTAAATATTTAATTATACAAACGCCTTCAACTTACACGATGTTAATTCATTGTAGCATTTGATTTTTATAATTAACATATAATTATACTTTTTTGGAACTGGTCCTATACTTGTCCCACAATGAGTCCATATCTTGTTCCGAAATCTTGACCCAACCAGAATCCTTGACCTATACAAGACAAGAGTCATAAATTATAATATACACCCTGCACACACACACACATAGAAAATCTTTAACAATTATTTAATTTTAAAAAAACTTACATGATAGACACGAATAATACCACCGCTAGCAGCATCACGGTGAGTTGCATGGAAAATTGATCGACGACCCAACTCTTGTGCTTCTTCATCTGTCATATCTTCTTTGTATCCCTGATCCAAGACACCCAAGGCATATGTTGACCCAGACCCAACACTGAATAAATTACCCTTTGCACGTCTACCATCATCATCGACATAATAAAGACCAGGTCCCTTTTTGTCCCAACCAGCAATCATGATTCCCATGGACAGACCATAACCCTTGTATTGGTAGGCCATGTTAGAAAGGATTTTGGAAGCAGCTAGAGACAAAGTTAAATTAAAATACATAAATATCAACATATCATTAAAATATTTAAAATGTGTAAAATATTTATAAAATATTTGTACCTGCTACAGAAATCCTCTCACGATTCCTCAACTCGTACATACGACATTGCTTGGACAAAACTCGTTCCTACAAAGTCAAAATTGAAACAATCATTTCATATGGTTCACACTTCATAGAATTTATTTGTCATTTTAATTTTAAAACAAAAATAATCATACCCAGTAGACACAGTCCGCTGCTCCTCCAGCCATAGTACCCAGCAGAAAATCATTTATCTCAATAATTTTCTTGACACATTGAGAACCTACAAATAAAAATATTAAAGTAAAACAAAACAATTGATACATGTATAAATAACGTATTTGTTTTAAAAAAGAAAAACTCAATTTACCAATGAACATTCCTCCAGTGGCACGAGAGTCCACAGCTAACACTACACCACCATTAAACTTGAAACCCAAAGTTGTTGTTCCATGGTCCATTCGGATTTTAATATCACCTTTTGGACTATCTTGATTCAGTCCTTGAGACTGAGGAAAATGATGAAATCCATAGTCAAGTCGATCAACTGGTCTCAAACCAATTGATGAACCAGGGAAATTACGAGAAACATGTCTTGGATCCAAGTAATCTGATTTCATAGCCTCCAACTCAGGAATCTGTAAAATATCCAAAAAATAAAATAATTAT
>WJFB01003682.1:0-12347 GCA_009870185.1 Pygmarrhopalites habei | reverse complement strand
AGCATAGACCTCTATGATTTTGAGCATAGACCTCTATGATTTTGAGCATAGACCTCTATGATTTTGAGCATAGACCTCTATGATTTTGAGCATAGACCTCTATGATTTTGAGGCTTTCGATGATTGATTGGTGACAACTTTATCATGTAGGTCGAAAATGGTACTCAAGAAAGGAGTACAAAGTAATTATTTTTTCTGAAGTAGTCATAATGCCGTCCCTAAAATCTAATGACTCTCAAAATCCTCAGTGGGCATATATAGGGCGAGAAAAAACATCAAAGTTAAAATATGATACAGCTGGTTACATGGTTGATGTGTCAAAGGCAGAGCTGAAAGAAATTCGTAAAACTCAGAAAATTGATTTCATGTGAGTCTGTCTTTTTAAATTCAAGGAAAATCTATCAGTCATTATATTTAGGATATATGAAAAGTCATTTAAATTGTCATTCAATTTTGTAGTAAAAATGTGATAGTCTTCCTGACTTTCCTAATGGTTATCTGTGGAGCAGCTTATGTTATGATCACCCAGCTTGGAGAGCGTCAAGGAATTTTGCCTTTAAATACATACCATGTCCAGACTTGTAACTCACATTTGGGTGGACTAATTCGCTTTGTCAAAGCAGATCGTACAGTTGTTCATGAAAAGGACTTCTTGGAACAATTTATATCAAAATTTGGTACAGCAGCACAATAATTATTTTGTCCTGTCCTATTTTGACATATTTAGACTCTTTAACTTATTGGGGTGTTTTGATTTAGTTTCAGGAACATATGCGGACATATCCGACTTCGTAAAGAAATATCAGGGCAAGCTTTTCGATGAAATAACCAGATTCATGCCTTACAACAAGAATGATACAGACAGCCTAAAAAACAATACTCAAAATTATCAAAATTATCAAATGTACAAAATTGAGAAACATGCAAAGTAATCCCTATGTCACTTGCTTACGTCAGTAGATTTATTTTCATACTTAATTCACACAGACTTTTGTCATTAATCTGAAATCTTTTGAAAACCAGTAAAAAATTATATATTGAATCATCTCTTTCTGTGCAAAATGGACGGTCCACTTTCATCATAGGCTGATTTTGTTATCCACATGTCTTGGAATGATGACAAGGAGGCCAGACAGGAACCTGCATATATAAATTAGGAGATTAGTGGGCCAATAATATTGGCTACTGATATTAGGTGGTCAAAAAAATGTTAAAGTATCAGTTACCCCCAATCCAAACAGAATATTTCCTCTCGGGCGGAGCTGTCACTTTGACACGGACATTCTCTTCAACCAAGTCTATTAATTCCCTTTATTTTGGAATAAGATTTTAGAAAAATGATTAGCACAATATATTTCCAAAACAATTGGTTACTTCGTAAAGAATTCGAAAAACCTTTGAATTCTGTCTTCAATTCCTGGGAAAAGTGTCGTTCCTCCACTCAGAATAATATTTTCAAATAAAGTCTGTGAAAAGTTAGGCAAGTATTCAACTTTCAGGAATTTCTCACAGGATTAAAAAGTGTGTGAATTTAATTTCCTTACCCTCCTGAGATCCATGTCACATTTGCTGATAGATGCATAGGTCATTTCATGAATTCCGCCTGCTTCCAGTCCAATGTGAGACATGTCAAATAGTACTTCTGGACATCTAAATCTCTCATCCCCGACTTTTATAATCTGTCCGTCTGGCATTTCATAGGATTTTTCAATTTGTGAGGATTTGGCAGTATTTTTCAGCTCCTTCAGTACATACACAACAGTGCACATTTACACATGTAATTTATAATGCTGTAGATTTTATATTCCAAACTAATCAGTTACCTGTTCAAAATCTAAAGCCACATAGCATAATTTTTCCTTTATGTCTCGAACAATATCCTTTTCAGCAGTCGTATTGAAATAATAATTACGTTCAGCCAGTAAACGAATAAAGTAATCAGTGAGGTCCCTCCCGGCTATATTCATTCGACTGATCCCATGAGATAATGCATACCCTATTCGAGAAACATGTTCCAAAAATAAATATATTCACATGTAAATCTTTTGCGTGAATCTTAATGTAAATATTGATTACCGTCACAGACAGGGACAGTGTGGGAAACTCCATCGCCACAATCTTTTTATCAAATCAAAGAAAGATCAGTTATCATTAGTTATCAAGAAAAATAAAGTTTCTGAAAAAATTGAGGGAATTAAACTAACCGAGAACAAGGCCTGTAGTTCGCCCAGAACAATACAAGCACAAAATTGCTTGAGTCTCCACATACAATGCAGGGACATTAAATTTTTCAAACATAATCTGGAATTTTTAACAATATGAATTTGCCATCATAATATACAGGTACAATCATAATATTATTTGTTATTGAAAATGGGAAAACTAACTTCTCCTATTTTTTCTCTATTAAATTTTGGATTGAGTGCAGCTTCAGTGAGTAAAACTGGTTGTTCTGTGGGGTCAACACGGAGCTATGGATGACACGTTAATTAATTGATTAATTATTCGGTTTCAAGAAACTCATGTATGCGTGTAAACCAAACTCACCTGAATGTCAAATGTGTGTTTCCAAATATTTTCCATGTCATCCCAATTCACAACAATTCCATGGTCAATTGGATACTGAAACGTATTTTTATAAAAGCAATTTTAGTTAATTATTTCAGTCCAAATTGTGAAAACATTTTCAGATAGTCACCTTTAAGGACAACATTCCCCTTTTCGCTTGAGCAGAATCCCCGACAAATTCTGTCCTTTGTTTCCCAACACCGAACATGACCCGCTACAAATACAATTTTTTTCAATAAAAGTGAAAGTCCACTCCACTTAAAACTATGAAACATTTTCAATTGTCACCTTATGTCGAGGACGTCCAACAATGGACGGAAAGACAGCCACTGGAGCTTCATCTAATTGTTTAATTATTGTTTAGTATATACAATCAAATTATTTTTGAACTTTTTGAAACTATTTTGAAGAGGTTACCTCCAGCAAAACCTGCTTTAACAATCCCAGATCCATTGTCCAGTACTATAGGCACTTTTGAATCAGTCATATTTGAAGTTTCTCAAAATTTTGGAAACTCTAACCTCTATTATGATAGTGGGATGAGAAGTATGAGAATAACACATTGAATGTAAAGTGACATTTATCGAATTCATATTTTGCGATTGCAGGGAATGCAGTATCAGAGCCGTGCCAGATAACACTTCAGTCTGACATCAACCAACTGATAGCATCACTAAAGTCACAATTAAATGATGCAAAATATAATCTCACAAATACAATATGTAACAGCAGACATTAGATTGCTAGTCATCTGGATAAAAAACTTGTTCATTCAACTAATCTAGGTGGGTCACACGCTTCAATAACTTGGAACATAAAAGAGTAATTAGTTCATAGTAAGTAGTTTAAAACACAATCACTAATTAACAGAGACAAGAATATACAGGACAGTCAGAGAGATAAACGGGTCACAAAAATATCAGACATATCAATTGAGGTATCATTCGTTTGGCTTCAAAAATTAATTAGGCTTGCAGACAAATAGTTCTACTATTATTTAGGTCGTGTACGTCATCACCCTTTTCATGACATCAGAGAAATTATTCTTTTTTTAAAAAAAGATTTGACGAATCTATCAAGGTGCCTAACATATAATTGTGATATCTTGTGCCTTTGTGAATGACATTGTTTTGGTGGCTCATATAAAAATAAATCTTGTCAACACACACATACACAACACAGTACATATAGGGACAGGAAAAGAGAGTGAGACTACAGATGTGATTTGACTGGAAAGACACACACGTGTGATGAATGAATTGAGATAGACGGACCATGAAGGAGGATCATTATATGACACACAGATAAAAGCAACACAACTTTTGAGGAGTGCAAGTACCTACCAAATACTACATGTTCTAAATAGCCCAAGTAGCCATATGTTGTATGTATAATGTACAGGGAGTTTACTACACAACAGAGTAAAGTAGGTAGTAGTAATAGTAGTGATAGTAAAGGTTGAAGAAAAGAGTAAAAGTTTTTCAATAGCTGACTAGAGGAGGAAAGAAGAAAGGCTGAGTCCCCACACAAACACACACACACACACAATGATGTGCAATGGTGAATGGCATGTAGTTCCAGTGTAAAATAATCTGAAATTTGTGTGTGGCTGACTGAGAAAAAGAAATGAGTGGCGAGCCCACAAGAAAGTTCATTCCAGTGCTTTTCTTCCCACAAAAAGAGAGTCCTGACCAGCTGCATGTCCATTACCATTGCAAAGAGGCATACCATACAAACACACACACACACACAATATATATACCATGTACAATAATGACAGTCATACGATTAAGATTAGGGAAAAGTCTTGTAATTAATCATACCATACACTCCCTGTATCCTCTGTCCAAGACCATATTTATACACAGTAAACCGGCACACCGGCTCTTGGATTCTGTGTGTGTGTGTGTTTCTCCATGTGTCCACTCTTCATCCAGTTCCAGTCAAACCGCATGGCAGGGCAAAGGAGAAGGGATCTTCCCTTGTCCACTTGAAAGCATATTACATCATATTCCGTGGTAAAAGTCTCTCACCCTTTTATGAATATTTTTTCCCCTTCCTAAAATGCTTTCAACATTCCCATTGATGAAGAAGGGGAAAAAATGGTACACACACAGTTCACTGAGACTGAGTGGTTGTGTGGGTTATTGTGATATGCAAAGAAGTATACCTTAGACGGATTTTAATTCTGGGATCAACATTCTCTATTTTCTAACATTCACACACACACAATACAGAAGAGGACTTATTACATGGTATTGCTCCTCTTACTGCCAGAGGTCCCCCTCCCCTTTTCATCAACACTTTTCCTTTATCATGCAGATAGTCATGTGTACACAAAGAGAAGGAACTCTTGCTCTCGACCCTTTCCTTTCTGTTGAACACTTGCTCCAGGATAAATTATTCGGACTGACTGTTGAAGTGTACAAAAATATTATATATGAAAACTTCAAAATTCCAACATTTCTTCAGCAAATTGTGGAGTTGATCTGTCAGCATCAAAATGATAACGAGGAGCATTGATTTCTGTGGCAGTGCTAATTAAGAACTATGATAAAAAGTAAAGTCACTTGAATAAAGGAATGAATGAATGAATACCTTTACTTTACGACTACCCCAATTGCTCATGAATGACTGTTTGTGATTGCCTTGTATGTAGTGTGTACATAGTACATGTGTGTGATAAAATCTGGAGAATTCCAATTAGCACACAGTTGAGAAGGGCCAACATGGAATGTACAAGGGTAACACACAAGGGTAAAAAATACCGTTGTAGACTACTTATATAAGTATAGCCAGGAAAATGGAACAGTCTTCAAAAGACAAATGTTCAAGAGTAAATATTGGAGAGAGAAGGGGTCAATGGAGAAAACTTGCTTGACCAGTTTTTTTTCGCCAAAAGGAAGAATGGTCTTTATAAACAAATATAAAAGTTATCAATAGACTACATTTTCTAAAAAAAGAAAAAATATCATGTTGAAAAATGAGTGTGGTTATTTTCCCCTCCCTTTTACTTGTCTTGATCCTCTGTAGACTTACGATTAGTAGTGGAGAAACCCTCTACAAGATTTATATTTAAATTTGATGACACAAGGAATTTCTGTATTCAACTTATTGTTCATATACCATGGGAAATATTAACGGCCTTCCCATGCCGTTCAATTTTGACTTGGCTTGAATATTTCGATATATTTTCGAATTTCTTTTTGTGAATTCAAAATATGAATTTTTATGTCACTAGTTAGTATAGGGAGAGAACTGAGAATGTGACTGACTGGACTTTAGTCTAGTCTTGATTTTGTCCCTAAATTGATCACAATAGAATAAAATCAATGGGGATCATTACAAAATATTTGCAGGTTTATCGACTGATCTTCTGTGTAGAATTTTACGGATTGTGTGGTTTAAAGTACAAACAGTAGAAACACAAAAAACAACCACTGGTCCACAGTAAGTAGGTAAAAAGAGAGATGAAAGTATGGACAAAATTGTGTACAACAGAAGATTGTATGGAAGGGATGTAAGGAACACCTGCAGGAATCTCCCCCTCTCTCTTTCTTGGCTGTCAATGTTGTGTAAATATCTGTATTATTCATCCTCTTCCTTCTTTGGCATGAAAAAGGGTTTGAGAGTCTCAAAGATTATTATTCCACATCCTCAACGATATTATCCTTATACTTCTTCTTTCCTGGCCCAGCCTTACACCCTTTCTCTCTTCCTCCTCCACTTCTCTCTGTGGTTATTTATGAGATAATGTAAAGTGAACACTATAATAATATTTATCACAATATTATCCATCCTACATGTACAGCCTTACGTCTCGTCTTGTGTGTACAGTACAATGGCATGGCCACAAAATTCTTCTCATCAAGTCTGTCCAAAGCACTCGAATGGGAAATGAATGTCTCATTACGTGTTTTACGTTTTTGCATCTGTACCGATCAAGCTACAGTACTAGTTAAGAACTACAATTATTGAAATCTTATCGTAATTTTGTAGGAAAGATTATGAAATATAGAGAAACATTCTTAGAGGAAAAAACTACGAATTTTGGAATTTTAGAAAATGATGTCAACAAATATTGATAATTACGTAAATTTATTCACTGATATGTTATCTGCAGGAGACAACAATAGCATTAACAATATGGAAACTAAGTATAACTAGTCAATGGCAGGGAATGTGATGATAAGAAGGCAGATTTCGTATAAATTTTATAGCAAATCGGTGGTTCAAATTGCAGTGTTGAAAACATGTTACGGATCCAGTACTTAAAAGCTGCTTACCAACCACAAGCTTGCTCTATTATCACATGATCGTCAGATCGAAGGGACATGGTGTCATCAATATCCTCAGGATCCTGAAAATACATGTTCATAATGTAGGTATATTTATTTAAATTTTACATGATCACGAAATTCTTAAAAATGTAGTAGATACGAAATAGTTATTACCGGGGCAGTGGGTTGATTAGTAGGTTCAACTACTGCCATTGGTCGAGCGTCTGGTTGTGATATTGCTGTTGGTGGAGTATTAGGCTGTGCAAAAGGCATTGGTATCGGTTGTCCACCTAAAGTTCAACAGAAAGAAACAATTTTCAACTTTGTAACAATGGTTTAAAAACTTCCGTACTTTGTTTTGATAACTTAATTTGTGAATAGTTCATCGAGTTCCATTTCGAATAATTTTTTTCTCACCGACTTGAAAATATCCTAGTCCGCGAACTACAAGCTTTTTCACCTTTTGGCCACCATTCACATTGACGAACTTACAGCCATTTATCCCATTTTAAATGGGATAAATCCTGCACCGGCTATATCTAGAGACCGGCTATAATTCGATGCCGTACGGTATACGATATTTATCCCAATAATATCGTACATTAGAACCAGAAATTGGTGTTCGAAGTGACAGGCAGAGCACTAATATTTATTATCTTTTTTTTAATGAGAGTTGATGTTCAGCCGGCAAAATGAAGCATGCGAATGATTCGTCTCTATGAGAGAGAGTCTCTATGCCAAATTCTGATGCAATTTAAGTTGACGTAATTGCACATGCAGGTTATAGTTTGCCATTGAAATTTTCGCAAACTCAAAAGCACGAATTCCATACTATGGAATAAAGTCAACATTTTGTTGTAATTGGCCTAAAAATTAAAATTCATGCCTGTATATGTGTATAATACTTTTAATCACATAAATTGCAGAAGTAAATTATGATGTGTATTGACATCCAATATGTGACACTCCTTGCTCAATGACAACACACACACCGGCTGAGTGTGTGGGTCCGGATGGGGAAATCCTGTATAAATATAAAATACATGGACATGAGGACACATCATCATCCTCACCATGATCATCTGGCCTCTCAAAAAGTCAAAGGTTGATATTACATTATCCACACTCTCCCAAGGTGGATGAATGTACTTACCCACCTACCCACTTACATCTAGTACAATGAATTGTGTGTAAGGAAGGACTACATTATGAAGTAGTAGTAGTAGCAGAGAACCGGGCGTCCAGATGAGGAATATTATTAGGGTAGGACAGGAGACACACACACATGTGATTGCCCCTCTCACAGTACAGAAATAGATGTAGAGTCCCACATGTGTGTGTGTGTGTGTGTTCAAATTAAATGAGGAAACACCGGGTTGACTACATATTGTGTGTGTGTGTTAAGTATATATTCCATTATTATTCCTCCAACGTTCCTATCCTCCTCCTTCTCCTCCTGAGCACATGGACAATCCAGAAAACCACACACAAACGATATCCTCCATCCCTCGTGCCTTCCTCCCTTCACATTGCCCTTTATATTGAAGGAAAAGCCCTCAAAGCCCTTTTTTCATCATTTTCATTAATGAACGAGTTAGCATCTCCTTATATAATAATAAAATAAAAAGCAAGTCTCTGTGTGTGTCAAGAGGTAGGCAGAGAGGCAAGGAAGTTGAAGCAGAAAGGCAGCGGTTGCATTCCTCTGTGTAGTCTTTCAAAGTACCCTTGGTCGATCCTGGATGTGGATGTGTGTGTTCCTTCCTTCTCTTCCTTTCACGTCTTCTTGTGTGCCGGGTTTTTAGCCGATCCGTCGGTCGTCCTATCCCGTCTCTCTCCATCTCCCGTCTGCTCGCAATTCCCAATAATTTAACACATTGACTCACACGGGCACTTCACACACAAGGCGTTCGTTTACCTGCATTGCACTCCGACTCCCGTCTCTCTCTCTCCTTTCCTCTCTTCTCTACTCTATTACCCATATGAGCCCTTCCTCCCCACTACGTAAATGCACTCAACAAATGTTTTACCAAAGGAGGATGAACAGCAGAAGCAGCTTTTGCGGAAGACACAAAACTCACCCAAAGTTCTGAGGAAAAAGCCGTCTGGTAGGCAGAGTGAAGGCTTTACTTTACAACAGACTATCCAGCAGAAAGACATACGCTCACCAAGCAGATGGACATGTACGAATAGTAGAGAGAGAGAAAAGAAATAGAAATACCATTTTCACTCACAAACAATCTGCTTCCTTCCTCTCCTCCTGTCTCTCTCTCTCTCCTATTCCCAGTCTTACAATATATCGTGTAGTCTTCATACATATATTTCCTCTCATCGTCAGTTTGCCTTCCTTACGTAATAAAGAGAGAGAGAGAAGAATTCTCTAGCTGACCTCCCAAAATTTTTCAGACTAATTATACATGAACCATAAATGAGTGTGTGTGTGTGTTGTGTGGGGACGTTTTCGGCACATGGACACAAAATCCTTGAGTCCGGCCGAATGACTGAGTGTGTGTGTAATGTGAAGAGTGAATTTGAGACACAAAAGGAAAATTCTGAGAAAAATTGCTGACTTTGCACTATCCAGGTGGATTCGTAATACACACACATTCACTCTCTCTCTCCAGTGCAATAATATTGCGTCAGTCTGTATGTGTAATGTAGTATATCTTTTTTAGTTGTGACCACCTTTTTGGTCTAAACAGCAGCCTCAACCTTATATTTTGACCTGGCTACTTAGCCCCTTAAAGGGACTTTAATAACCATCAATATTACACACACTTCACTACATACCGAGGGAATTCTTACTTATGTGACGACAAGTCGTGGGATGTACATACCCAGCCCTTGTTGTTTTGATACACTATTCTACTGGAGAAATGGTGTAAGAAGGAAGGAAGGGATGAAGGCTGAGAAGGATAAAGGGTAGGCCCTTTGACTTGATGTTGTACAGTACAGTACATACTATGTATCGACATGCACACCTCCTCTTGTGTAATATATAGGATTATGTACCTTCCATTGGAAAGAATTGACCCTCTGAGAATATAATATTAAATATTACATTTTTATGAAACTTTTCTGATTTCCGCCTTCGATTCCCATTCTCCTCTTCTCTCTCTCTCTTCGTTTTCCTTACAGGACACACACACAGAGTGTGTGAGCTTAAAACGCTTTTTAACAAAGTCACTAAAAAAGGGCCCACCACTCAATCCAAACAAGAGAGGAACAGCAACAGCAGTAGCAGCTTTTAAGGCCAGCCACCTTGTCCTGTGGAAAAAAAAGCTGGAAAGTCAAAGCCCAAAAACCTTGTTATTAATTTAGAGGACCGCAACTTACAGCTCATGTGGTAAGGCTATCCCTTAAATTCTTTTTATATACCTCTCTATTTATTCCCAGGATGTTGTAATCGCCAAAAAATTTCATCTGCCCACCACCAACCACCGCACAGCTTTGAACAGACGTTTCTTCCAAAAGACCACATGGAAAATAAGGGCCAAGTGGCCACGTCCCTTTACTTTCCGTGTCTGTCTCATAAGTCAATTGGCCAGGTTACATTTAAAATTGGAATTTGGGGAAATGCTGAAACAATTTCCTCACTTTTTGACTTCTTCCCTCCTTCTCTCTCTCTCTCTCTCTCTACTCTCTCTATATAATATCCAACAAAGTGGCTTTTACATGACTTTGGAAAAGTTAAGTGGAGAATGTATTCTCTCTTTCTATGTGTGTGTGTGTCTGGAGAAAAAACTCGGCTTTGACAGATTATGAGAAGACTTTTGTTCTACTAATTTGATCCATCACGCCTCATTTTCAGCAATAAGCTCTCACTCTCTCTCTCCTATAATCAGCCCTCCACACTGGAAATTTTCCGTCCAATTTCTGAACAACCAGGAAATTTCTAATTTGTTCATATACACTCGTTGAGATGACAAGCAGTTAAAGAAGGGGGAAAGGAGCCGTAATTGCAGACGATACTTATGTGAATGAGAGTACAAAGTGCAGTAGGGGGAAGAGACGATACTCTTAATTATGATCCTTATTCTCTTTTCCACTTTCCCTCACACTTTGAGACTTTCATTCTTTTCTGTACATATTGTACACCTCATCCTTACTCTAATTATCTAATTTGTAGCATAATTACCAGATTATTACTTTCCTTTCAGACCCATTATATTTTTTAAAGGACCGTTTATAAAATCCAAGTGGCATTCGCATTGCGTCTTTGATGTTTCTTTGAACTGTCGTTTTTCCTGTTGCCAATTTACCGTTAGTCCTCATTAAAAACTGAGAATGACATTTTTTATTCCACATTTAACTCATTCTTCCTCCGATAATTTTGACTACATAACTAAATTTCAAGAAAATCCATTCACTGAATATGACATTTGCTAAATATCGCAATGACTCGACATTAATTTGATACTGCGCTTAAAATTTCTTCCAAAATTCTGGACTGTCCCATTTTTTACTGCATTGTATTTCACCAGTTTAAATACAATTCCCCATGTTTCCCTCCGTACACAATAGAACGAGTAAATTAGTGAGTGAGGGAGAACCCCGTATACATTACAAACTACACACACAAAAGATAAAATCTGCTAGTCATACCGGTCATTCCATTTTTCTTCATCTTGTTTGCGTCTCTCTTCCCTGTCCAGGCAAAATAGAAAAGAACAAGGAAGGAGGGTGAAGAAAAAGGGAAAGAAAGGCATAAAAGTTTTGAGACTACAGAGCCAGGATCCTAGGATTGTTGTTATTGACGAAAGGAATGGGAAAGAATAGGAATTATTGCATTGGCATTGTTGTTGATCACCTTTTTTTTGCCCTTTACAACTTTTGACTCCACGCAGTACACACACACACACAGAAGCGTAGTCTAAAGAGATGGAGAATGGAGAATTTTCTTCCTTCCGATTCGTATTTGCCCAACATTGGCTACCAACTTTTGGTCTCCCCACCGCCGCTTTTCTCTATTGTGCCGAAGGGAAATAAAATGACAACAGAAAAACAGAGCAGGGCAGAGGCAAAACGTAAAAAGTTACAGCTGGACTCTTTCCCTTTGCAATAGAATACAAAATTGTGAATGAATATGAAGGAACTGTGTGTGTGTGCGTGTGTGTCCTTAAATTCCTACCGGGATCCTTCACACAAACTCCCTCGCAACTCGACTCTCGGACGTAATGAGACGAGAAACTTGACACATTAAGAAATTTAAATGCTCCAGCTTCAAATGGTATGGATGGACAATCTAGTGTGTCTCGAGGGTTCTAAATATCTCCTCTCATTCAAATTCAAAGAGAAAGATGCTCTTGTCGTATTGTATTGTACCTCTGGTCATACCATTTCAGAATGGGATAAGAAGATATGGTACAAGTGTAGTATTTAATCCCGGTGATCCAGGCTTTTAGCCAATGGTGTAATATGTGATCCCAAGAAAATTAGGTGATCCCACTTTTAGCCACTGGTACAATATGTGATCCCAAAGAATACTTTATTTGAAGTCGT
>WJFB01003681.1:0-12367 GCA_009870185.1 Pygmarrhopalites habei | reverse complement strand
AAGGGTCGAGTGGTCAATGCATTCCTTATGGAAACAAATCTAGACTTTCTAGATCTAGGCAGGAATAAAACACCGCACCCATAAACGCATTGCGTCCGACGCTTTTTTAATGCCTCACCTTCCCACTGACCATGAACAAATACACGCACAATCGTCCTCCACACATTTAATCCTCAATATCTACTCCACATGAGTTCTGTACATACCTCACCGTTACACTATCCAAGGTCTCCATCTCTGCATTGTCCCTCCACACTTGAAGGACACACACACAATATTTCACACACAGCATTGGATCAGTCTGGCGTCAATCAGTAAACGCTGTACTAACGTATAACATTTATCAAGTATAATTAATTTGGTCTCTTGAAGAGACTCTCTTCTGAATCAATAACATACAATTTGATTTATATTGGACACGCACACAAAAATTTAAAGTTGACCAAGTTCCAAAATCCTATTACTACTGTACTGTCCATGTCTTCCGAATACAAACTGACGTACTATGATTTGCGTTGGGACACAGAACCCATTCGACTCCTCTTCACATTCGCAAAAGTCCCATTCCAGGATATTCGACTTCCATTCAAAATAAAAGATGGAGAGTGGCCGACAAGGGAAGATTTCCAAAATCAAATTCCACCAGAAATATCCGAAAGTGACTCAATTTTTTTACTATTCGATAATTTGCATTAATTTTTAAATGAAGAAATAATTTTATGTGTAAAATATTCTAATTTTAACTCTTGAAGAGCTGCTGTTTGACAAACTGCCTTTCCTCGAGTTTGACGGGAATATTTTGACATATGCCCCGACAATTAGTCGTTTCCTAGCCAAGAGATTCGGTTTGTACGGATCGAATCATGAAGAAGCTGCAAGGATTGATGAGATCTTGGATGCTGCCAAAGATTATGGAGACAGTTAATAAAAAATGCAAAATAATTAAAGTCAAGTGCTGTCAACTTTGTATATGGAATTGAGATGGATTGTTGGGAATTTTAGGTTTCGAGTCCATAACATTGGCAAAGAGTGAAGAGGAGAAGAAAGAAGCTGTGAAGAATGTAGTGGAAATTTTGACCCCAAAATACATGGGCAGATTCAATAAAATAGTTGAGGAAAATGGAACTGGTTATTTGGTCGGGACAAAGATGAGCCTAGCTGATCTTCAAATTTTCAATGTGACTACATATTCAAATGGAATTCCAAATGAATTTGTAAAGAATTATCCAGGTCTCCTCTCATTGGTCAACAAGATTCGGGAAATTCCGGAAATTCAAAAGTGGATTCAAGATCGGCCGAAAAGTTCTTTTTAAACCAATCCTACTTTTAAAATATTTTAAAAATTAAAACATGCAGTTAGTAGAATCAATTTTTTACCAATAATACAGACACTATAATTAAAACTACAATTAATTGTTGATGTACTCACTCATGGTTTTTATACATGATTCATGACCATTTCGCGGTGTAATTTCTTCAATAAAAGTTAATCCGATTTTGTATAATTCATTCATTTATGACTCGTAATGTAAACTGTCCACGATTTTGTGCAAAAGATAGACATGCAATTTCTTCAAACTAAGTAAATAATTATACGCATAAAGGAAAAGTGATTAGGATTATAAATCCTGCATTGTTGAAATTGAATATCAATGTCATGAACGGACGTCCGGTGCTCTTAACCTATTCCACTTCCATTCGTGTCTTGTCAATTTAAATATCCCTGCCACCATGCAAATTGTAATAGAAAGTAATTGGGAAGCCAATTTAATTTTATCATTCACTTATTTTGAAGTTACACTACAAAGTAGCCAATTACTTGATGACGCTGGTAACCCCTTGATGTGATGTGTGTGTGTGTGGGCGTTAAGTGTGCGTATTAATACTATTGAGGTGGGTTAGTTGGAAGACACGAATATTAAATCCATACCGAAATTCGTCACAAATTGTGACTCACAATAGTATACTAATTTGCATAATTTCCAGGGATTTTTGTGTGCCAATTTGACATGATTTTCTGTCATAATTATTTTTTGTACATCCATTTTTACATTGTCCACTTATGACTATAAATATTGGCTAGCCACACAAATGATCCAGTCTTTTTCATCATATTTTGACCAGAACACATTTCCAATAATTTATTCAAAAATGAAGAGGCAATATTTCATCCTCTTGACTTTCTTCGTTTGGTCAGCAGCCGCACTCATTGACCCTGATACAAACGGGACTGTGGTCATCAAAAATGTGGAGTATTGTTCAATGTCGCAGGTCAGATCACTTTTTTAAATATTCATTGATTTAATTTTTTAAAAAGTGCATACCTTATTACCTTGATTGTAAAATTGTCAGACATGTCAAATGGTTGGCCTAATTTTCATAGCTGGAAATATCTCAATTTGTATTTATTTCGACAGATCCCGCTTGCTGAGACTTACACGATCGACTACGCTTTGACTGTGAAGGGTCTTGCAAGTTTCCTTGAACGGTATCAATCCACTTCTGCAGAGTTTACAAGTTCCAAGGAGGAGCATCTCAATCTTGCCCATGGACTCAAATTCCACAAAGAACATCTCCCTGGAAATTGGTAATTCAACTATTCTTGCCTTCTTTTATTCTTGGTCTGCGTGTGTGGTCTCCATGGGAAGGAAAGCCTACGAATTAAGTATAGTCAACTTGGGTGGTCCCCATCCGAAGGACTTGCACGCAAAAAATTTGATTTGTAGATTGGCACTGGTCTGCGAGATTTCCCTTTCTCATTGAGGGACCACCCAAGTTGACTGTACTCCACTCACAGCTTCCCTTCCCATCCACACCTCCTCTGTTACCACACACACACATTTCCCCCTTTCATCCATCTATGCTAACTATACTTCCACACATGCAGACCATTCTAAATACTGAAATCTTTTTAATTGGTCAGGTCTATCAAGATGAAAATCGTCCGAGGCGAAATTTTAGTCTGGCTAAATTACCACCCATCAAACTGCACACACATGACAATGAAAGGTGACATGTGGATGACAGCTCCATTCCTCCATGAAGCCCATGAATTCCGTGCTGGAATTTTCTCGAACTCAGAAGAACCTCATCATAACTGGATGCACACTATGATGGACAATTACAAGAGTCCCAACCACATGATGCACCATCAACAAGCTAATCCTGAAATCGCCATGGGACAAGAACACAATGAAGGTCCTTACAAAATGAATCATTATGGACCAATGGAGGGAGCAGCAGGAGCTTTTGGTCCACATTTCATGAATCATAAGATGATGATGGGGGCTTATCATCCAATGCACATCATGTGGCAGGATATCTTCATTGTTGACAGTATTGTTCACAAATTCCAAGATTACAGTAGTAACCACACTGAGTCAACAGCCACTGAAGATGAACTTACACTGGTTTTTCATGTGGACATCGTCAAGGAGAATAAGCCAAAGATGACTGGAGAAATGAGTCACACATGCAGTCAACCCAATGCCGAGAGTAGGAGGAAGATCGAGGCGTCTGAAAGCGCCAGATTGGATCTGGAACAGCAGAGAATGATGGAAACCAATAATGCTACTTCCGCTTAATGGACTAGCATGAAGGCCCTTCATTGAAAGGGAATTCTTGAGAATAAAAATTATTCTTTGTACAGCCGAAAGGAAATTAAAAACAGCAATAAAAATTATTGGAGATCATGTCAAAATTTATTTTCAAGTTGTAGGTTGGATTATCTCAAATTTTGTTTATTCAAAAGTTTGGTTAGGAAAAACAGGTAAAAGCTCAGTCACGTGATTCATGTGATGAGGCTAATGTAAAGGACCACAAACACACCTGAATTAATTGTAGTATCCTGGTGGTGGTTTTATTGATGCAATTGGATTAGCAGGTTTTTTCTGCAAATAAATATTTTCTGCACCGAAAGACCCTCTTCTAGCTCGTCCTAAAGGGGCGGCTTCCTTTAAATAATAAAACAAAAACATTTTCATACACTCTTAGAACAGAAGGGAAAGTTTCCTCGGAAAAGAGTAAAATTTTGCTTGGAGGAGTGGAACTTATACGGGAAACTTCAGGAGAAGGTAAAGTCATTTTCCCCGGAAGAAGGTCAAAATTGGCGGGAAGAGTGGAATTTTTCCTGCATCTCGGGATATTCTTCCTTCTTGGGGGGAATTCTTGGACTCCTCCGGGGAAAGCAGTTTCCTTCTTTTCCCGGGAGAATTTTTGCCTGCTGAAGTGGGATATTCTTCCTTCTTGGGGGGAATTTGTGGACTCCTCCGGGGAAAGCAGTTTCCTTCTTTTCCCGGGAGAATTTTTGCCTGCTGAAGGGAAACTTTCCCTCATTCCGTGGAAAATCCACTTTCCACCCAACACTTTTCCTTCTATTTCAAGAGTGTACAATTTTATTCGGATTGGAAATCTTTTTAGGGAAGCGAAGCTCCCTATTAAAATCGTTTTGTCTGTCTGTCTGTCTGTCTGTCCGGCACTTACATATGAACTTTAGGTAGGTTTTTAGTCGTTTAAAATGCAGTCTGAGGTACTATATTTTTTTGAGTTAGGTTTTCTATGAACCTTTTTTTTTAAAAAAAAATTAGTCAAAATTTCTTGTGAAACTCAAAATTTAGAATCTAATTTCAACATAAATTATCGAAGTGTAGTTGAGTTTGTAATGGAACTTACCCCTCCACATAAAACTAGGACAAAGAGGCAGAAAATGGAGGTCAAAAGTTGTGTCCATGACCAAATCCCAGGCTTCATCCTTTCCCTTGTGTGTATGTGTGTAAGAAATACTTTGTGATTTGTTGTACAAAATGAGTTTGTCTTGTCAACTGTGGACGAGAACGGGGCTGTGATTGCATAAAGTGAGAAATGATCTGGAAAATTTACAAACAAAAGTATTCAGACACGTTTTCGAAATTTGATGACCTCAACACTCCCAAACTAGGCATAACTAGTTGCAAAAACCGAACTAATATTTTCCTTGGGTTGCATTAAACAGTTCGTTTTACATGGAAGTTCGATTCAATGTCAAGTACCTTTAAAAATCCGGGCTAGTCCAGATTTTGAGGAACAAACCCTCTCAAACCTTCCAATCTTCCTTCAAGTCTGGGAATTCGAAGAGTCAATCTACATGACTTAATGTCGGTGTGTGCAGTATATTTTTTAGTAGGTGCAAGAATTGAATTATTTATGAAAGTTTCTACCTTTGTCATAAAATTATACGATGATGGCAAGGACTGTGTAACAATAATGGGGGTATTAATTAATCATTGGTTTATTTCCATAATTATTCATTGAATCCGCTAGGTCACAGAATGCTATTGAAGTATTCAATGTGACAGCATTTAAAACATTTTGACAAGTGGCGTGACCCTGAGAGAAAAGGGTCCATCATCCGTCTCCATTGGAAAAGAAGCTGTTGGTAGAGTACAGTCAACTTGGATGGTCCTTCAATGGAAAAAAAGTTTGCAGACAAGAAATTTAATAAATAGCTTCAGCTTTAATGACGATATTCCTCTTTCCCGTGGGACCACCCAAGTTGACTGTACTTGGCTCACAGCTTCCCTTCCCATTGAAACGTCCTACGCACCTCGCATACACATCCTCCATTCAACGTTTTATGTAGACTTCCAGTCATTTCACTTGCTCAAAATTAAATGTGTAATTTTTAAGTGTGTTGTGAAATGTTTACATTTATTTCAGGATTTGTTTATGTGTAAAAGACACAGTTTAGGAGCTAATGCTTCACTGCAGAAAGTGGAACAGATGTTGGCTAAAAATAAAAACAAATATTCATTCTCCTTGTCTCCAGTTCTTTGAACACTCTCTCTACATGACATACTTTCTGTAGCCTTTTTAATTCTGAAGTAAAAAGTTTGCAAATCAAAAGCAAACTGACCGGATTGCACTGCATTGTCCGGAGTGTGTGGGATAATTTGACACATTTTGACTGGTGAATCGGAATCCACCTCAGGTAACCCAAGTCAGGTTGCCCGGCTAAAACTCGCAATTAGTATTACAACTGTTAATTTTTTTTAAAAAAATTAACACATGATGAGTTTAACTGCGTTGATTTGTGTCACGGGATTCAGTCTTTTCTTCCTATTCCAGCTTTCACAAGGTAAAATGTAGGGAAAAGTATTAAAATCATTGTACTCACATTTTTTACACAGCTTTACGCGTTTCCCATTAGCCTTATTAGTAAATTAATCTGCTTCCTTAAAGCGTGCGTAGTTCACATTACATCACACATACACACACACACACAACTATCTTTCAGTTCGATATGTACGTGATGAAATCTTTGTTATCTCCAGCAGTGAGATGTTACCTGTGTGTGTACATTGGTGGTCAAAATAAGAATCCAAGTTGCCTCTCTGACGTCCATCAGTCTTCAGTCGGTTATGAAGGTGCCACATTTAAATTCTTGTCACTTTTGTTCGTAATTTTGATGTTGTGTAATGACATGATATAAGATGAACCTTTTTTAAAAATGTAGATGGGACAGCTTGCCTGACTGCAATAGGAAAAGCTGGGGGTGAAGAGTTTGTTCTAAGAAGAGCCTTCCTTCCTCTACAGTCTAAAAACTTCCCCATGAACCAGCAAGCAATAGCCTGTGATGACAAGAGAATTATTTCTGCAAAGTTTGGTATAGCCCTCAGCTCGGTGGGTGGTCGGCGGGTGGAGAACATCACTTCTTGTACACTTTGTAATGATCGGGAGTACTGTAATTCCGCCACCAAGACTGATTTTCATGGAGTTTGTCTACCCTACATTTTAACAAATCTCTTCATCATGATTTTGATGAATTACTGAATAAACTGATGTAATGTCTTGACTCCAAGAAAATTTGATGTACATCACTCTCCCTGAAACTACTCTCAACTTCGACTTTCATTTTAAAAAATCCATTCAGATTCATCGTGTGTATGTGTGTGTGTGTGGCGAAAGGAATTTCATAAATGAGTTAAAATGATAATTAGAAAAGTAGAAAAGATTTATCAAAAGTTACCACATAAATTCAATGGAAATTAAATGATTTAATACAGCAATTTCACTCATTCGAATTCGTACATACTTCGTACATTATTAAATTTTCAAAAAAATATATTTACAAAAGTATACTTTATGCAACGATTCCAAATAAACCTCTCAATCACACTCCATTTTGAATTTTGAATTTTCATTAAAATTAATATTAGCATAGGTGTAAAGAATACGAAAAAATATTTCAAATTCACTTTTAAAAATAAATTGTAATTAGTAATACTTTCAGGGCTAATTTCATGGATCCCTCTTTTGAGTGGCCTTTGAATATTTTAAAAATATTTAATTGTCATCCAACCTCCCCAGCAGGTCAAGTTCCTCTCTAAATCCCTGTTCAAACTCCTCCACAAATCCCGGACACCCTTTCACAACCAATTCATCGATTAGTATTGAAACTGTCACATTATCCCCATCCACAATACTCCCAATACTCCCACTACACCCCATCCCCATCGGTGGATGCCCTGACCACCTCACAACCTCATACCCACCCAAAACTTTCACCCTCTCCTCTTTCCCCCTATTCAAAACGACGTTGGAATAAACCAGAGAAAATTTGGGACCAAACTTCATTAATTTCAAAAACGGCTTCGCTAGCAAAGACAGTCCAGCTGTTAAAATCCATTGACATTTCAATAACTCCGAATCCGTTGCCCTCTTTACATTCCGCTCCACTTCTCGCAAACAATTCTCAGCCCCTCCATCTGTCGGCGTCATAATCCATGCACTTTCAAAAGCATTTATCATTGCCATAGGCATCCTTGAATTACTAGCGTATGGTGTCCAAAATATCAATTTTTTACTTCCTTCCTTCTTCCCCCTCTCATGAACTCTCTTGTAGGCTCTAGCAACACAGGTCAAGATAACAGAGGTCAATCCTACAATCCTTGACCCTCCATCCCCATGACCTTTGACCCCTTTCAATTTTACACTCCGAAATTGTTTGAGATCTACAACAAAATCTTTACAAAACCTTTTTGAACTCCCATCGTTCAAATATGGCGGGCATTCCTTTTCTCTCTCATAAACCTCGATCGCACTACTAACAAGGGTATGAGGGAGAAGGAGGGAAAATTTAAAATTATCTTTTAACCATCCAATCAATTTCATCCTAAGTGTGATGGCGTCATCACGTAAATAAACCCGAGTGTCCAAATTTGCGCGGGTATAATTCAATCTTTGAAGTGGGACAGCTTCCGTGTCGGACATGGCAAGTTCTGCCATCTGCAGTAATGAAATGCCATCTGCGTAAGAATGATGCACTATCACCATGACAACAAATTCCTCAATTCCCTCACTCAATTGTGGCAGTGTCAAAATTCGAATTTCCCACTGTGGCCTCTCGTTATCCCACCTATGTCTCAAGTAGTACTCCGAAGCCCTCTCAACTCCATTATCCAAATCTTTGCAACAATTTCCCGCCACAGTTTCAAAAACAAAATGATCTTCCAGCCGGAAATTGGAATGGAAAATCCAAGTGTAAAATAGAAAATTTTTCTCACTGAATTTCCAACGAAGACTTTCATAAGGAAAATCCTCATAAATTTTAAATCCATCAGTTGTCGTGACAACTCGATTCAAAACTTGCCGCCTAAAATTATCCATCAACTTCTGTCTGTCTAGTACTCCCCTGCACTTGAGAGACATCACCATGCTTGAACCCTGATGGTTGTGAGTGAAAATGGTGTCTAGTGGACGATCCATCAGTTTTACATTGTTGCCATAGCGACAGAATAAATAGAATTTTGTTCCCAGTCGGAGGACCCAACTAACAAGGAATAGGATTGAAAGGCAAAGGAGCAGTACAAGTCCCAATGGATACATCACTAAATATTTTGCAGAGAATTTGAAAGATTCCGCAGCGGAAGTTTCAAATATTTGACCCTTCTCTTCTTTTTTGCCAGCAGCCACGATTTCGGTTTTCAATGACGTCATCTCTTCTTCCTTCTCCCTGCCTGTGGCTACTTTGTGGTCCCGCTTGGGCTCTACCTTCGGGTCACCAACTTGACCGGTCAAGGGTTTGTTTATCAATCTCAGCTGGTCAAAGGTCAACCTCCGAATTTCGTCCAAAGTGACCTGTAGTCCATACTCCCTTTCCAACATTTGTTTAACTTCAGCTCCCATCAGAGAATCAAGGCCCAAGGATCCCAACTCGCTCTTGATTGTTGTGGTCTCTTGACTCATCCCTAGAATCCTTCCAACTTTGTCCGCCAAATTCAAACGCAAATTCCCACTACTTTCTTCATCCTCAATCTTTCCCTTCGTTTGCTCGTTCTTTTCTGAGAGAGCGGTAAGGTTTGAACTCAAAGTAGGACCCTTGTGCAGCAAAAAAATTTCCAGACTTTCCAAGCAAGACTGAATTGATTGAGGATAAGTCCCGGCAACAATTTTCTCATCCCCGAATCGTTCTGACACGACTCCAACGTCACCAATGGCACCCCATTGAATGGCAAGACCCGGGAGTCCTTCTTTCATCCTCTCTTCGCAAATCCTTTCCATCCCTGAATTAGCCATGCCATAATTAGCTTGACCTGGAATCCCACGTCCACTACTTATACTCGAGAAGACCACAAAATGGTCCAACCTCCCCGCCATTTTCTTGGACAGTCGGTCCAAATAATTTGTGACATCAATTTTAGGTGAACAAACTTCTTGGAAACGTTCCGGTGTTTGCTTTTCAATCAAATCGATACTTAAAACCATGGCTAGGTTGAAAATCCCGCCGATTGGTCCCATTTTGGCACAGTTTTCCAATACTTCTTTTGTCTTCTCTTCAGTTGACAGGTCACTTTTCGGTGTCATGACTGTAACTCCCATGGAACGCCATCTACTCAGACAGAAATCCTGATAACCAGTTGTAACGCCAGATCGTGACACCAGGGAGAAGGAACGGGCACCTCGGAGTACCATCCAATTGGCCAATTCCAGGCCGAACCCGCCCAACCCGCCGATTATCAAATAAGATTTTTGGGAATCAAAATAGATTCGGGGGATCCCAAGAAATGGCTTGAAGGTTTCTGCCCGGATTTCAAGGATAGTTTTTACAGCTTGGGTTTTTGTTCTTTGCTCCTGTTTGAACTGAAAGGCGGGTTCGAGGCGGGTTCTTTCAAATAGTTGGAAAGTGAGAGGAACGACTCTCGAAGTTTCGATTCCATTTTGGACCAGTTCAAAAATTTGACGTCTTTCAACAGAATTACAGTTTAGTAGCGAATCAAGAGAGATTTGGTGGAGTGTAAAACCTTTTTCAAAATTGCCGCCACTTGATGAATGCTTGCTCTTTGAATTTTGATTGGTCCGCACATCAATTAATTGTCCACCCTCAGACACACACTGCACAATCCTTTCGAAAAAAAAGTTGTCAAGAAGGTCAAAGCCAGTAACGACCAAGTTGACCCCATTTCCTCCCGTCCTTTCCAGAATTTGTTGTGGGAAATTATGACCTGTCACAAAATGGCTGGACTGAAGTGGGAATTTTGTTTTCAGCCACTCTCCTTCTTCTTCATCCTTAACTGTGACGAATAGTTTTGTACAGTGCAGACTCAACAGGATGTAAATACAAGCTTGACCCACTCCATCTTGTAAACTTTGACCTGATTGACCTGAATAGTGGATTAGAACTGAGTGTTGAGTAGACACACGACCTTTGACACACAAGGCGAAGTAACCCATTGAATAAGCCAAAGGGACAGTACAACCCTCAGCTAGACTCCAATTTGATGGAATTTTCCAAACAAAGTCTTGACCAATTCCAATGGCAGTTGAAATTCCGCAAGGATTTCTAGTAAAACCCATGATTCGTTCATTTTTCGAATTTTCCCCCGAAAACTCCATGACGAATCCTTTCTTCTCTTCCCTTCCATCGTCAGTCCACAAAATTTTTCCTGTGTTAAAAAAATCTTCCAGCTCCAAACTCAAAGTTGCGTACCGCACAGTACAGATATACTTGCTCCTACAGGGAGGAGGAGCTTGAGTCCAATTTAAACTAGAAGGGTCGCCCATTTTCAGTGTCCGGATTTGGGCATAGTCGACTTCTTGGGGACTCAAAATTTCCGGGATATTCAAATCTTGATGGAAATAAGTGCCCCACTGTCCGTTCACTCCTTTTATATTCATGACCAGGTCACGATGTAATATTTTTTCCAATTCCTCACTTCCCGCCAAAAAATTTTCAAAAATGTCACGTGGATTTTTGTAGAAAAGACAACGGATGTATTCACCACCCGGTTCTCTCCTTAGTCCATTCACAAGTCCCACAATCCCACTTTTGAACTCCCCGCTGGACACTAAATAAATTCTTCTCATTGGATTCAGCGGCTTTTCAGTACTCTTGACCATGGCTGACTTTAGTTCCTCTACCCATCCGTACTTTGATTTTCCCTCCACTTTCGCATTCGACTGATCTATTCTAATAAAAATCCGGTCGAAATCCGCACGAACTTGTTTTCTCCACAAATAAAATTTGTCACGACTCCCCTCCACTTCTTTCCTACAAAGTAATGTGAGTCCACCCAATTTTGAATCCTCCCGCTTAATTTCATCAGAGATGACCGCCTTGCCATGGTAGAGAAGAAAACATTCATTTGGTAGTGAATTCAAGGATGACTGCACAAAATTGGGATCGTCAACAATTACCAAGTTAGGGTCTCCTTGTTCTGACAAAAATAATCCAATTTTCGATGTGGAGTCCAGTGTCACGTGACTCAGTCGACTACTATAAGGTGAGTTGATCATTGTTTCTTCTAGAAGACTATCCAGGTCACTTTCAACTGTTGCTAGGGTCAACTGACCGTCCCAGACAGGCAGACTGTACACAAAGTCGATGGCACTTTTGGCAAGAGAATTTTCCTGATGAAGAGAGATTTCTGCCATTTTTATCCAGTTTTTGGCACCCCAGTCTACATTCATGTTCTCCAGAACGACTTGGATACAGAAGTGAATGGTACTTTTCCTTGAACACAGCTTCGAGTCGAATTGTGTCGAAACGACGTATGGTGTGAAGACGTACTCTTCTAGTAGTAATAAAGAGTCAGTTGGTTGACTGAGAGATTTTCGAGGAGCGTCCACTGTACTCCATCCCCGAATATCTATACCAGGACAACTGACTTGCTTCACTATTTTTTGGTGGGAAATCCGAATTTTCCCATTCGATTTCGTACAGGATTTCAAAAAAGTTTGGGGATCGATCCGAATTTCCCGGATGAAAGTTGGAAGTTGCAGTGTTCGGCCATGGAGGACTACAAAATGGAGGATTGTGTCCAGAAATGCTGTCCAATTATTATCCCACTTGAGATATCCTTGACTGCCGTCGTTTTGAGCTTCCAAAATATTT
>WJFB01003680.1:0-12369 GCA_009870185.1 Pygmarrhopalites habei | reverse complement strand
AAAAACAAATATCTTTGTGCCGAGTGTCCTTTCGCCACAACTGTGGCCTTTAATTACTGTGGTCATGTCAGCCAATGCCAAGGCAAGTTAAAAACAAAGGAGACTGGAGTGAAGTCCATCAAGTTTAGGAAGGGAGGGAGGGAAAAGAAGTCCGTTAAGGCGAGGAAGGGAGGGAAGGATAATGTGAAGAGGCTAAACGCCATTGTAGAGAATTATTTTTGAAAAATTTTCCGCAGTCAGCTTAGTTAAGGAATAATTTTCATCAATTTTTTTATAGTCGGGAACGTCGGAGAGAATATACCAAACTCATTATTCTCACCGTCCGGATAGCTTGGCACATCGTCAGCTCAGAGCATATCGCACGGCCCAGCCCACAAATATTTTTAGAAAATTCTCCATAATCTAATTAGTTAAATAATCATGTCCAGCAAATTTTATGTCGTCGGGATGATTGTGGAGGAAGCATTATATTTTACTGACATGTTTATTGTGAGACTACACTGTTGCACATTCTTTTACAATTTAAAATCAAAACTTTCTAAATTGGCCATCATAGCTACGTATTCAATTTAAATGCATTAATTGACATTGGAAGCGTAGAATAGCTGCTTATTTGTTCATTTTAATTAGTTCTACAATATTGGGTGATACCATAGGTGTACACTTTTGTGATACTCGGGTCTCTATGGAGAGGTCGGGTCTGTTAGGGGTCGTCCATAAAAGGAGTCACAAAAAAATGGTCTTTTTTGAGTACCCGCTCACCCCTTGTCACAACATATAATAGATATATATAGCAATGTATAAGCATAGGGTGTCACAAAATGCTGGACAACCCCCCACCCCATAGGAGTGTGACTCCTTTGATGGACAACCCCTTACTGTTGCCCCAATCAGAGAAAACCAATTGCAAATTGATTTTCATATGTGAGGATGATGAAAATCAAAAATTGTGAGTTAACCATTTTTTACATTGGTTACAAGAGCAATTAATTTTATAATTTTATGCAAATGATAGCTGCGTCAATTCCAGATGACTGGCGTCCAAGTTAAAAAAAACAATGTAGAGAAGAAATACTATGTGGTCTATATAAGTGCAATGACCAAGGATTGATTATCGCCTTCATTTAGATAAGTTCATCATGTCAATTGAAAAGGAAAATGTTTAATACGGTGACGCAAATTGGATGATGAAAATCAAAAATTGTGAGTTAACCATTTTTTACATTGGTTTCAAGAGCAATTAATTTTATAATTTTATGCAAATGACAGCTGCGTCAATTCCAGATGACTGGCGTCCAAGTTTACAAAAACAATGTAGAGAAGAAATACTTTGTGGGCTATATAAGTGCAATGACCAAGGATTAATTATCGCCTTCATTTAGATAAGTTCATCATGTCAATTGAAAAGGAAAATGTTTAATACGGTGACACAAATGAGACAAAATTGAAAGAAAGAATTAAAACAAATGGGAAAAAATCGATGGGATAACGTTACGTAATATTTCATATAAATGTTGAATACAGAGATTGTGTCAAAGTACTTTTTTGTCTTGTTTGTTCAAAATTCAACAATTGGTGCTTTCAATTGTTGGTAAAAATTCATTGGAGTTTAATTTTAAAGTTTATAAATTATTTTCGTTACTCATGCACAAAAACGTTAGTGGAAAATATGAATATTGAATCATAAATATGAATTTGTAGGTACCACGGATGTCCAATAAACGACAGAGTTTAAAGCCATTCGTAAGATTCGTCTTGTTATTGGCGTCATCAACATTTTAAGTACAAAATCTGTTGTTATAAGTAAAAAGTTTGTGTAAGCATTCATTTGTATACAATTGTACTTGCATTGAATATTCCAACTTCGATGTGACATACATTTGACCTTGAAACGCTACACTCATTTTCATCTTCAATTAATTCACTTATCATAGTGTGTGTAGAGTTTGGGTTTACTACCTTCAGAGAAATATTTGTGGAAATAAATGGAAGGAAATATTTCAGGAAACTTTGGCTGTATGTGGGAGGCAGCATGGCAAAAAACATGTAGGAGGCAGAATGTGGAAAATAACATCATGTGGGAAAATATTTTGTAGTTGCACTGTAGTTTAAGGTCCTATGGGAGGCAGCATGGGGAGGCAGCATAGGAAGTTACAATGGGAGGCAGCATTGGATGGGTGTGGTTTACCTTAACCGAAACATTTAGAAAATTAATGTGAACATTAATCAACTAAATTGATTCAAATTATCACACTCCCGCATTCTTCCTTCTAAACTCCCACATATTTTAGTGCAGCAACTTTTTCGTAAAAGTACCCAAATTACACCCTTACGCCTTTTGATGTTCAAACTCTTCTAATAACGTGTTTAACGTGTTATGGCTTCAGTATAATTCCCACCCGTTATTCAAAATTATTTTCTCAGTGAGTGAACTGACGAAGAAAAAGTGAACAATATTCACAATGTGAATTTCACACAGAATCGGGAAATGCGCAAAAATATTGGATCTACAAAAACTTGATATATATATTACATACAGTAATATTTTGGAATCTTTTCCCTTGGTTTATTGTCCTCAAAAAAAAATTGCGAATTTTTTGCACAGTCTGCAATCCTAGACTCTAGATCATTAATTTCTTTACAGCGTTACCTCAGGTCAGGGTTTTAACCTGTCCGACTTCGACAAAATCATCTGACTCAACCTCATTTGTCACATTTTGATGCTCATTTATCTCTCTCTCTCTCACACACACACATACTCACTCTCACACACACAGATACCCTCACTCTTGCTCTCTTCTCGGAATCAAAGGTTTTGATGCTCAAATGAATAATTATTGCGTTAGATAATACCCATATTAAGTATTACACTTTATTATAGAGTTCAAAGTTAAACTGGCTCTCTCTCCCTCTCTCTCTCTTACACACATACGTCCAATCAGTCATGAATCATTATTCTGCATAAATATGAAGGAAGTGCAAATTCCTTCAAACGAAAACCGGACGGAGTTCAATTTCTCCTCTTGTTTTACTATTACATATTACAGTAAAAGTTGGATACACTTTCAATCTTTCATCTCATGAATGTACCATGAATGTGTGATCGTGTGTGTGTGTGTCACGGCATGGCAGTCAGCTGGTCAGACGGGTGGAAAAATTTTCTGCAAAATTCCCCACATTTGACTACAAGAAGAACAAAGAAGAAGAAAAGTTGGAGAAAAAAAATGTGATGAAGGTCAGGTGCAGTTATTTTTCTTTTAGAATAACAATTAATATGGTAAGTAATTTTTTTATTTATTATAAAATATAAAATTAAATATAGTCTTCGATTCCTCCTTCGCCTCCACTCCTATCTCACACTCTCTTAATGACCTAACCGGTTTTATGTACGGAGACTCTCCTCAGGAGAGTTTGAATGGTGACGCAACTTTTTGATGGACCTCTCTCTCCTCTCTCTCTCTATCGGTGTGTGTGTACCTCTTTACCTCCCACCCCCACACACACACTCCCTCCCTCCTCACATTGTACAATGAGAAGGGACTAGGCCATAAATTTTGTATGGATGTTCAACGACTTGAAAACTCGAATGTACGAAATCCTGAAGGATGATCCAGTAGTTAAATTCCCTATTAAAACGTAAGAGAGGAGAATTGTAGTCTACCCAACTTTTCCCTTTTATCCTCTCCTCTCCCTTTCACACACACACACACACATACACACTGAGGCTCAGTATTTATCCTGAACCCTTGCTATGCAACAATACAATAATAGTGCACACTGCCATTGTCACTGCTAAAAGCCACTGAACAATGGCGCCAAATACTCTAGCCCCACCCCAAGTTGACCCCACAAAAATAACGAGTAATGTTCATCATACTACCTTTCATCGTCTGACCCAAGGGTCATCCTCATCTTTGTCCTCATCAAAGGAAGAGAAAAATAGTGTGAAAGGGAAACGATGGAAAGGAGATCGGAAGGAAATCTTTTATGATGGTTATTATTATGATGTGACTGATTGGATTGCGAAACATCCAGGAGGTGACATTATTCAGTTCTATGCTAAATCAATGGAGGATGCTACACTACCAATTCAACAGTTTCATGCAAGGAATTTTACAAAAGTCAACGGGATCATGAAACAATTCAGAAAAAGACCCGCTCCACAGTCACGTGAGAACCTATGAATGATCTTACAGTTTGATTTTGTGGAAAATTAAATTTGGAGAAGGCATTTTGATCAAAGTTCATTAATTTCAAATGAGGCATTTTGCCACAAGTATTTTATAAGTTTTTTGGTGGGGGAGAAAAATTCGCAAAATTGCACACTGTTAAAATAATTTTAAACGCAACCGCAAATTTGCTGATTCAGTTTAAATGCGGTGAAAATTTTGAACTGCTAATTTAGCAGTGCTGAGAAAATTTTTAACCTTCAAATTTTGGGATTGTATTTGAACAGTGCCAAAATATTTTGATTCGCAAATTAAGTTAAAATGACAATTTTGATCTTTGCCAATTTTCAGCCCCTGTCTTAGACACCGAGATGATGAAAAAGCACAGAGTCCTCACAGAAGACTTTCTCCAGTTGTATGAGGAGCTGGAGGCTGAAGGACTTTTCAAACCATCCCTAATACATACGTATTACCGTGTAGGAGAAGTGATATTCCTTTTTTTCCTAGCCAGTTACCTTCTTTTCCCCTACGCTGGCCCTTCATCCACCCTAACTACTATCATGGGAGTTCTTGTGTTCGCTGTGTTTGGTACTCGGTGTGGTTACTTGGGCCATGAAGGAGGACATCGGTCACTCACGGGGAATCCCGTGATTGATGACAAGATTCAAGTCTTCTCATTCGGTCAGTGCATAAATTCATACTCTTGTGCAATTATTTTCAGGACTATTTATGTGCAAATGTAGTTAAGAATTTTATTGTATTTTGAAAATTTCAGGCTGGGGTATCGGACTGTCAGGGTCATGCTGGAATAGTCAAGTACAAACTCACAGTCATTAATCGACTAGACATATTTTGAACCTATTCTAAATTGATACCCGGGTAATTTGAATGTAAAACATTTTATTACAGCACAATAAACATCATTCAATGCCACAACGATTGGGACGAGACGAGGATCTTGGGACTTTACCTTTGATGGCTTTCAACGAAAAAGTATTGGATGGTGTGACGGATGGCGGGAATTTTTTTGTCCGAAATCAAGTAAGTTTATTAAAAATATTAAAATCGTCACTTCGTGACGGTTTTTGTCTCGGATGATTNCGTGACGGTTTTTGTCTCGGATGATTGGATTATCCTACGAACGGGAAGCGAAGCCGCCAGATGAAAACCCTATAACCGTATCATTAAATAACATCGGGGTTCTCCGAGCTCGGACAAAAGTATTTCGGATTCTCGGAAAAAGTTGCTGGACGAGTTCCAAAACCAAATTCCAACTTTGGGGAAATTTTTTTTCCGAGATCGAAGATAGTTTTGTCCAAAACCGGTGAAAGCGGTTCTCGAAGGTCGGAGAGAGTTTGGGTGTGACACACGGACAGACGGACGTCCAGAACCATTTTAATAGGGAGCTTCGCTTCCCTAAAAATCTTTTCATTTCCTTCATTCCTTCTGCAGGAAGAACTAAAAATCTTAATTAATCAAATTTGTTTTGATGCCTTCGGTGCATTTATTATCTAAAAAAATTGAAACTGAGAAACGTCTTTCCATGAGTACATTTTTTATTTTATTTTATTTTCAGGCGGCGTTATCCTTGACGCTGGATACTTTTATTGTAATTTTAGTGTGGAAGTGTTGGATGCATCCTCTGTACGTCCTCAAAAATGGGAAACATTTAGAACTGATGAGTATGTGTGTCCACCTCCTGTACGTTTCCCTATTTGTCGGATTCTGGCCTTATGTCTTTAGTGTGTGGCTAGGTTCCATGTACCTTTTCGGGAACTACGTCCTCTCACACAGGTCACACATTCATTCATTTCTTAAATCAATCTAGTCAATCCAGCCACAAATGTATTGCAAAAAGTGTCTCTCTTCCTAGTAAATTGTATTTAAAACTTGTTTAATTTTGTAGTCATTTGCCAGTCACGGAGGAACCACTTCATTGGGTGGAGTACGCTTTCATTCATACTCAGGATATTGACAGGTAAAATTAACCATTAATTATCACCATCGGAATCAATTTAAGTTGCATACATAATGCCAATATAGTATTGCAAATTTTACTATAAATATTTCTTCTACCCAAATCTAGTTCCTGGTGGATCGACTGGTGGATGGGATATCTGAACACTCAAATCGAACACCATCTCTTCCCTACAATGCCACATTTTCGGAATAAATTAGCAAAAAAGAGAGTGATAGCTTTGGCTGCTAAACATAATCTCCCTTACATGTGTCATTCATACAGTAACGTAGTAATGAAATGTATGCAGAATCTGAAGGAAGTGTCAGAACATTTGAGAGAAGAAATTAATTTATCCTAGCAAATTTAAATACACAACTGACGTTTTTGTTAAATTTATGTCTGAATATATACTTGTACATAGCCAATGGCTACTTATTAGCCAGTTAAAGGAAAAGAGGAAAGAATGGAGGATGAAAATAAACAACTTTTCTTTATGTGGCGGCAGGATTTGCATTAAAATTTGCAAAAAATTCGCAAATAATTGTTTACATCTTTTTCTGATTTTTCCCAGTGGACATTTTTCACTGAAAACCTGCGTCTGATTTTTTAAGCTATTGGATAGCTGCTATCCAAATCTGGATATTAATCCAATAGTGTAGATTAAATTGACGCAAAGCCAAGCCTAGCGTGGGAAAAGAGCTAATTTACAATTTTAATGAGGCGTTTGGCAAAATCCAGGGCTATTAGTTTTTCTTTGTAATTTAACCGTCTGCATCACTCTGTGTATTTACAGTGAGTCATAATGGAACTGGCTATTAATGCGTCTATCCACCTACTTCTCAACAATTTATTTTTGGACTCCTCCGGGGAAAGCAGTTTCCTTCTTTTCCCCGGGAGAATTTTTACCTTCTGAAGGGAAACTTTCCCTCTATTCCCTGGAAAATCAACTTTCCACCCAACATTCTTCCTTCTATTTTAAGAGTGCAGATAATAGCCATCATGTGTGTCAATAAGGAAACCTCATTCAAAATAATAATGATTGACTAGTGAATCAAGAGAGAGTTGACAGTCAGGTTGGAGATGATGAGGAAGAGAGTGAGGACTGTTGTCCTTTGGATGACGTAGTAACCCCCGACCCTCACAGCCATTGGACTGTACGACATTAAAGTTTTCCTCTGCCTTGACCCCACCACGTCCGTCCACGATTTGACAAAATTTATTGAGAGATGATTGATAGCTCCCAACATTTTGTACAAACCTTCCTCTCCAAAAACGTACAGGATGCACCACTACAGGTCATCCAAAAAATTGCACTAAAAATCATGAAGTATGAATTAAATAGCACAGAGTAAGAGAGACTACTCACAAATGGATACATTGGATAAACAACCATCGGGATTTTGCCAAACAGTTTCAACGCAGTGAAGATACACCTTTAATTAAAAGTATATCTAATAATTAGATTCCAATTATTTTACTTGCAAATTATATTTTGAATATCAATGCACTCACATCACGTGTCCAAGGACGTTAGTCAGGATGAAGACAGGCCAAATGAGAGGAGCGAAACAGTCATTGAACATTTTATTAATCAGCTGCATTTGTCGATACTGCAAAGTGACATCTTTTGGATTCTCCTTGAAGTGCTTGTTCACTCCGTACCTTCATGTCATAATTAGATAATTACAAATTGCAATTTGCAATAATGCAGAAATAATAATTATAATTGCAAAAGGAAATAAATGGAGTCATTTTCTAAATAGTGTTCACTTGAGTTGACCCAGCCAGTAAGTAGTTGACCTCGTGTAAGTCCATGTGACAAAGATGACAAAGAGCCAGGCATACCAACCATTTATCATCTGAAGGTATTCTACAAAAAGCCACAGGACTCGGCCCAAACCAAACTTTACATTCTTTGCTTCATGTTTTTCCGTCCACAAATTTATCATGAATCGAGGATTTTTGTAGTCAAAGAAGTAAAGACACACAAACAGAGCAGTATTCGTAAATGAGAGTCTAATGAGGATCCGGATGACAACTTCACAACCATCCTTCAAATTCCTCTTCACATCCTTCTGGAATTTTTCTGTTATGATAGGAGTAATTAATTGCACAAATAAACAGATGAAATTTTGAAAATAGAAGTTAATTACTTGATGAATCCTGACTGAATTTGATGTAGTTGTTCAGACATTCGCTCAGTTGTTCCGATTTGTTGAACAAATTGATTTGAAGGATTGCTACGATAAGCCACCATTGTGCCATATTTAAATCCACTACTCGGCTAAATGTTGGTCGACATTTACATCGAATCCCGTTCAGTATGTTGATAATATTGTAAATACATGTCCAAACATAAAACAGTGTATTGCATATAAAGAGGAAAGTATGCAATTTAGATTTGGAAACTTGAATTCCAGGTGTTCCTCCTCCTGTATCTGGAACCCAGATGAATGGACCACATCGGAGTTTGTACATTATTCGGAAAAAGAGTCTCAAACCTTGGAGGGTTTGGGTTGTGAACATTTTGGATTAAAAGTTGGAAAAGAGATGAAACGAACAAGGTTAGGAGTGAAACGACCAGTTATGTCTGTCCTATTCAACCTCTGTCGTCTTAAAATAAAGTACAGAGTATAATGATTATACTGTATAATGCAATCTGGATGACGTAAAAAGAAATAATTCATTGTGGAAGGTAATTGCATGCTTGTAATTATTCTTTCACAACAGATTGAGTCAACCCGGTTCTATTGAGTATAATATTTTCGGTATAATTAATTATTGTTTACAAATATTCTAGTTGAGAAAATTGCGTCATAATATTTTCGGCAATTTTAGTAAGTACATAAACTGCAAATATTTAGCAATTCAACCAAACCCATAGAAAGAGAAAAAAACGCACCTAGATAAACTTGTCCGATTCAAAAAAAAAATTTCCAAGTGTTTTTTTTGTTTTCTATTTTTATATCGGGACAAGGTACTTCGAATATATAAGGTAGGGCCAATTATAAAGGGGAAATTGAGATTTTTCGAAGGGGAAAAGCCACTCCATGTCATGACGTCACCACGAGTCAGACATTGGCGCGCTCGCCATTATTTTACATTAAAATGTAGACAGAAATTATTACAATTAATTACTACAGTCCGACAAAGAACATTTTTGTGACACGAGGTCACATAGTTGTACTTCAACAACTTACCTTTCTGGTAGCTAAGTTTTTTTAATTTATAAAATTCTTTGTTCCTGTTTTGTGCCGACTTGAAAAAACAGAGGTGATGGGACTAGACCAGAGTTAATTTTTCATGTCTTTCCAACAAGCAACAAGTCATTATGCAAACTTTGGGAGACAAAGTGTAAAATAAATCGTGTCATTCGTACACAAAGTGAAAGAGTTTGTTGAGATCATTTTTGTGACAGTTACTATGAAAGAGATTTACAACATGAATTATTGGGGCTCCCGTTGAGAAGAAGATTGAGAAAGGATTCATTTCCGTCTGTTTTCCTGATTTGATCAAGAAAACTCGAATGAAGACAGACACAATAGGTACCAAAGTAGAGAAAAGAAGAAATTGGTAGAATTTATACTAAACTATTAGATAATTCTTTCAAACACAAAACTACTTGCGCTCCTTTCAACATTCCACCATCTTGAAAAAATCCATCAATTTCAGTTTCCAATTCGTACAGATTGTATACATCACCTTGCTTCAGAAGATACTCCGCTGCAGTGTACGCTTGACGAAGATTTCTGGGCGTGTCAACTTTTTGAATTCCCGAGGTCCTTGGGCAGATTTGATGATTTGTGCTCTGCAATTGGTCATTTGATTCAGTCAAAGCTATTTAAAATCCATGCATTTCCTTAGGCTCAAACATTTAATTCCTAATTGTAGTAAGTTCACTCACGACAAGGCGTTTCTGGGCGCCGCTCCATTTCTAATGGCTACCCTCATTTCCTCTGTAACTCTAGAGTCTACCCGAACTGCATTTTATTTGAGTTTGTTGTTGATGTTGTTTCCCGGATAGAAATACTAGTTTGATTTAAAAATTGTATTTGTAAGCAATTTAAGGTTTTAAATAATGAACAAGGATGATGTTATTCATCATGTGATTGTTAATTTATACCCCATTCAGACCATTTAACTATTATTAGTCAATTAAATTCGTTGTCAAAGTTTGTCCTTTGCAATGAAAGATGTGTGTGTGAAGGGTAATTATAAAAGGGTTTCCTATTTGAAATAATAAGATTCTGGAACAAATCTTTTTCGCATTCTACGTTTTGTTTTATCTCACATTTGACACACACAGACTGTTAACCTTCTTAATCGAACTAGTATATTTTTATCCATTCTAAAGTGGTGAAGAAGAACAGTTAAGCACACAAATATAGTGTCAAATTGCATCAAATTATAAAACTTAGATAACGTATGAACTTTTTTGTGCCTAATGCTGATGGAAGGTCCTTAATAGTGGTCAGTGGTCACAGGAACAAAACTAGGAAGATGAAGGCAGAAAAATGCTTGCCCTGAGTAGGATTGGAACTCGCAGCACGCTTCCAGAATGAAACGCTCTAAAATCTCGAGATATCGAGAAATCGGCCCGATATTCTCATTTGCTTCGATATCTCGAGCTGGCATTTCGATAAAATTCCTTCCGGAAGCAAATACTCTACTTTTAATAATACATACATTTACCTACATCTGAGTTGCAAGAATCAGCAAGAATATCATCCATATCAGTCAAAAGATTGGGTGATCCGGATGTACAAGGGGCCGTCTGGACGTTCATATTAGGCGATTTATCACACGGAAACAAATTATTCCTCCGGAATTGAAAATTTCCCCTTTTCCGAGAAATTTCCTCGTCAAGTATACACAAAAACAAATTATGTATGACAATTCAACAATTATAGAAGCAAGTGGTTGGTTGTGGCCCTGCTTCCTTTACTAGCACTATTTATTATTAATTTTCCAATATACATACCAATTGAAGCAAACTATGGGTGATTTTCCAGGTGTATGAGGACTACGGAGATTTGTGGAAAGTTGTTGTTGTTGTTCGGGTGAACGTATAGAATTTCCATGGGGCCCGTTTATGGCGATGGTGGGATCCAGGGTTCCACGGTATTCTATAACAACATAGGGATGACCACCCCATTCCTGAATTTTGACATAACCGCCCTTTGTCATGTTGACACATAATTTAGAATATTTTAAAATTAAATTTTGCGTACATACAGAGTGGCCACTGGGGTACAACTATCATCTAATAAATAACAAAATCTACTCCAAGTGATAATTGATCCCTCGACTCTGGATCACACTGCATTTAAAAATATAATCTTCCATCAATAACATTTTAAAAAATTTTAGAAGCAATATGGACTGACCGTAGGGATAATATTCCCGTCGTTCAAAGTTTAATTGAACATGCTCTCCCTTTTTCCCTTTCTGAGCATCCCACGTTAGCAATTTAAATGTCTGTTTACGAATTACAGCACATTTAGATGGAATTGGTGGTAGTGTCCCACAATTGTGCCATCGACAGCCGTCAACCCTCCACCAGTGAAGTGGATCACCATCCTTTCCCTTTACAATGTAAACCTGTACAAAATATAAAAAATAGAAAACACTCACGACTGCAAACTGAGAAAAATTTTAGAAAATAATAATGTACCTCTCCTCATTTATAAGGCATGTGTGCTAATTTTGTCCTCATTCACGTTCTGAAGCAAATTCCATGCTTTTTTCCAATCTGTTATGTCCATCTCACAATAAACTTGCGACGTCATCCTAGAAAATTTAGAGCCGACAATTTTACGAAGAAAGAAACATGCAGACACACACCCAAGTTGTGGAATGTATTATACAGACAGAGAGAGAATAAAATGTCCGTCAGTTAAGCCAACCGACGGTCTATTGAAAAACAAGAATATCAGAAAAACACACTTGGACTATATATTAAACTCTTTTCGCCTGAGAGAGAAAGAATAATTGTGTAGACTACATGCACAGCAAATGTAGAGTTAGCTTAAATGTACATTATATTATAAGAGCACATTTTTTAGCTGTACTTTTTTTACGCATGTACATGCACTCTCACAACTCCAGATTTTTGAGTCACGGATTTCGAGCTTCTTGTGCGGCAAATGGCAAACAAAAGTTTTTTTCTCAGCTCAATCTGTCAATCTTTGTTTTTTGAACTAAATTTAATCTTCACCCATCAAAATGTCATTTAATAGC
>WJFB01003679.1:0-12371 GCA_009870185.1 Pygmarrhopalites habei | reverse complement strand
TATATCTGGGGACCCTATAAAAGTCTTATAGTATAAGAGTATATCCTTCGTGCAAAATCATTGGATTCCAGAAGTGATCCGACCTTTCTGCTGAGCGGGGACTGTAAGAGTACATTCTGGAAGGTCAGGCTACATGGCATAGTAGTGAGTACATCAGTCCGTGCATAAGGGAGACAAAGAGAGTAATTTCAGTATTGGGTGTAGTTGTGTGGGAAGAGACTTAACAGGCAACTTGGCATGCCTAGAAAGTTGCTCTGCCTGAATATTCTGGCAGCACATTGCGGTCACTTCTGGAAACCAATGCTTTTGTACGGAGGATATACTATGATGGGGCCCCCAGAACCTTTAGAACTTGGAACTTGGCAAGACCTGGAAGAAATAGTGACACGTCGAAATTTGATTTTGCTTGTCTAATTTTTGTGTGTGGATCTTTTCGTGTGGAATTTTTTTTCTGTGTGGAACTTTCCTTTGTGTAATTCTCCGGTTACCCGGGGTCATGCGTGATCCTTACTGCCGCAATATGCTGCCAGAATATTCAGACAGAGGAATCTTCAAGGCAAGCCAAGTTGCCTGTTAAGTCTCTTCACACAACTACACCCAATAGGGGAGAAGAGGGCATAAATATCCCATGGGAAAAGTATCCCACTGCATATTTTCCTGATTCTCTCAGAAATCAAATATCACAGCTGAAAATGATATACATGCATTTCGAAGCCCCTCTAGGTAGGATTAAATATAAACCATTTATGGCCCAGGAAAGGTTCAAGAAAGTATATTTTTGTAATGTCTAAAAATATGATACTCAGAAAGAGGGTTGGATAAGTCAAATGCAGTTTCAAAGTCACTCGGAAAAGTCATTTTGTCGACTCTGGTAACATGTAGGTCAAGTTCTTATGTTATATTTCTATTACCTATTTGTTTTTACGTTGTTCAAAAAATGATTTGATTAGTAATTGTTCCCGAGTTCATTTAAAAATTAAATTTATTGTCACATGTCCTGTAACGGACTGTTAGGGGCATAAGTATCCCAGCCTTTGAAGGCAAAAGTATCCCTGGGATAGTTTTGCCTTCTAAGGCTGGGACACTTTATTATGCCCAAAGGGTGGGATACTTTTGCCTTAAAAGTCTCTTTCAACGACAAAATTTTAAAACCATTTAATGACCATAAAGTTAATTAAAATTGATATTTGATTCCCCCACTCTATTCCAATATACATTATTTTCATTCTGGTATGTTTACTTTATGTATGTGGGAACTGAAACCGAGGATACAGCCAGTTATAGAAAGTGGCATAGTTATGCCCTCTTCTCTCCTACACTTGTAATTTAGTTGTAATAATCAGTCCAGTCACTGGACTCCAGTGGAATGACACTTTAATGAACATTTGTTCATTTCAAGAAATGAACTCTTATCAATCTCTTGCATATTACTAATTGAGATTTAAATTAAAACTCAGTTTACTAAAACTTTTAATAAAGGATTCGAGTAAACAGTTTGTAGACCTCAAATAAATCCACAACTACAACACACGTTTCCCATGATCAAGGGTCGTTACAGACTACATTCAATGCTGTTTGTAATTTCGAGTTATTTAATAGTGAGTAGCAGGCAAGGAATAATTTCAGATTTTCGGCACGCGAATGTGATGGCGATTCGATTGGAGAAAATTGGATTAGTAAAATTTAGTCTGACGGTAGTTCAAGACGTGATCGTTCCTAACTCTTCTCGTCGACACGGATTGAATCGACTGCCATTGAGTACCAAGATTGACTTGGAAGCCAAGATGTACCATAAAAAATTCTTTTCAAATTCGACATTTTTTCCCAAAAACAATTTTATTTAAAAACAAATTTTTAACACAACTGGCCATTACATAATGCACTTGATTCGTTCATCATTCAAGTTTTAGAGAAGTGATGTAAGGTTTTTTGGTCACTTCTTCTTCCCCGCTATAATTTTCTGTCGAGGAGAAAGAAGTAGAGAAATTGGAGGAGGATTCGGCTAAAGAAGTAGGTTCAATTTTCCCCATCCTTTTCCCAAAGAGACCAAATAATTCTTTATGATTATTTGATGCGAAACTGACAGAACCAATTGGTGTATTAAATTCAATTTTTTGAACATCTGGAGGGAGAGTAGTAGTTCTTATGGTGGGGACATTATGATGTTTCCTTCGTCGTCGTCTTCTTCTTCTTCTTCTTCTATGGTGGCCGTGGTGACCTCCATGTCCATGATCGAAGGGTATATGGGAGTACAAGTGGTTGAGGTGATGTAGGTGACGATGGTGAGCTCTAACACCCTTTAATTTAAAACAGTTTTATTTTTAAATGTTCGTAGTGGTAATTCAAAGACCACACACAGCCTCGTTCAAGGTTGCCTTGTTTTATTATTGGTGTGGGGGTGCACATGGATGAAAATACGTAATGTGTGTGGGAGGTCTGGATTGGAAGGGAAGCCGTGAGTCAAGTGCAGTCAACTTGGTTGGTCCTTCAATGGGAAAGACTTGCATCACAACAAAATTTATTTATTTAACGTGTAGCTTCTGCCTTAATGACGAGATTCCTCTTTCCCCGTGAAGGACCACCCAAGTTGACTGTACTTGACTCACAGCTTCCCTTCCCAACCTGACCTCCTCTAAGCTCTGTCCCACACACACACACACAAACATTCATTCCTATTTCATCCATTTACTCTTCCAGACAAACAATGAAGCAATGGAACCAAAATTGGAGTAGATTACATAATTTTTTTGCGTATTTTCCATCCACCAATGTGGATGGAATGTATTAATGTATCTTTTTCTGAACAATTTTAATTGATTGAAAAGTTTTAATATTACATAAAGGGTGTCCAAGTAGAAACCCATGAGTAAGAAGAAGGTCAATGGGATGAGCATTCCTTTGTTAAAATGAGGCATCCACGACGTAAAGGGATACGAGTGATGTGAGTCATGATCTACAAAACAATAAAATTTTTCATCCTTCCATCGTAAAAAAAATTCAGATAAATCTAAAAAAAATTATTGAGGATTGAACTTAACGACTAATGTCGTACTGCTTCACTTCCAAAGCCGTCTTTTGTCCTGATTGTATCGGATTCTCTTCTACTGGATAATTTTGACTTGGATAATTTTGACCCGGTCCAGTTTGCACAGATCCATAATTCCCATAATAATTATTATTAGAGTAAGCATTGGAAGTAAGATTTGAAATCCAATTTTGATAATGTCCATCACAATTTGAAGTGAGTACACCAATTAAAATTATTAATACACACGGAATAAAATACACGGAACTATAAAATGCCCTGGATTTCCAGTTCACTGACCCCACTTTTGTACTCTTCGTCATTCTACACTCCTTTTACTGAAATTCTGCCACACTAAAAACAAATTATTTTAAAACCATTTCTTTTGAATTTCACAATTTATTTTATGTCGCAAGACATTTGACCAGAGAGGACAGAGAATAGAGGTGCAGTTGGTGAGAATGAAACTCTAGTACTCCATTTGAGAAATGAACACCTTCAAGTGTGGACTCTGTTGTTGTGTTGTGTGCTAGTAGCCCAGTCTTGGATGTGTCATCATTTTTAATGAGAGACACTCCAAGAATTATCTAACCATCATTCGTAAAACCGGCTGACAGTCACGTCCCGCTGACCATGGTACAAAGGAAGGACTCAAGGTGGTAAAGTGGAGTTGACGAATTTTAATGTTAAGCACAATCTCTGTAGCTTTGCTACGCTCTGTTCAGTTCCTTTGTATGACGTAAGATTAGTTGATGAATATCATCTATCTTCATCCATTCATCATATCTATCCCAAGTGTGTGTGTGTGCGTGTAAGCTTGTCATTAAAAACAAAAAAGGTTAGGGAAGGTCTAAACTTATTTTGACCCTCTAATAAGTTCCGAACAGCCAGCTTGCGCACCTTCACGCGAAAGATAAATGCGAAGAGAAAATGTGAAGAAGTCGTTTCTACACATTTTTGTTTTCACATTTGTGGAAATGCGTAAAGAATGCCATATCACGCGAAAGAGCCTTAGGGTGGCGGAGGAATTAAAAAGTTTGGAAAAAATTCCATTTTGATTAAATTTGTTTATAATTTGCTTATTTAAACCTTAAGCGTAATTGTCAGTTTTTAAATCAACTAACTGTCAGTTCATTCAAGTAATTAGACAAAGAATCAACGAGAAATGAATGTACATTATGCTATGTATGCATAAAGAGGCAGACGTAAATTCAATCCCTTCCTTTTTGACCGAACGAGAATACCTGCATGAAAAAAATTTGGACCCCCTCAATAAAAATAGAGTTAAAAATGTTAGATTTGGTCAATTTTCCAACAAGTTTCCATTTTATGAATGTTTTTGACCGCAGTTAATCAAAATATGATTTTAAAAAAATTTAATTTTCTATAATTTTCGGTTTCAATTAACATTTTCGTTTAAAATCCAAAATTAATTTTTTTCAACATCATATTTTGATTAACTATTAGTCAAAAACATTCATAAAATGAAAAATTTTTGAAAAATTGACCAAATCTCACATTTGTAACTTTTTATTTTTGAGGGAGTCCAAATTTTTTTCATCGAGGTATGTCGGCTAAGAAGCAAGGAATTGAAAATACGACGTAAATTTTACGTCTCAGAAAGAGAGCAGGTGAAAAATGAATCATCGTTTCCTTGAATTTGGGTCTGTAGGAAGGAAAATGTTGGCTCAAGTTTTGTGTTTTGCCTGGAAGGGATGATTAAGGCCCAGTTTGCAGTTACACGACAGAAATATCCACAGAGCATATAATTACCGTAACATTCATAAGCAATACACAGGATTATAGATTAGTTGCCTATTTTTGGCAATGTGCAGGCAGTAAATTAGGCCACATTGTGTGCCATATACAGAGAGAGAGAAACCCTGACAAACAACTGTGATAGCCTTGATCATTGACACACTCATTGTCAGTTTAGGAACCTTTATTAGCACACCTTTAAAATGCACTCACACACACACACATCATTTTGATAATGGTGCACGATATTTTGTTCTCCTGGTTTACTGAGAGTTGTCATTTGTGAGAGGAGTGTCATTTATTTACAATCATGAATTATAGTGATTATTTGATGATTGATGTCTATGGCTTAATCTGTGGTCCACAAACAGCAAACTGCGGCAGAAACTCTATATCTTAAATACACACCAGATTATTTTTCGTATTCCCTTGATCACCTACTTATTTATCTTGTCATTCATAAATCCTGATAATTGATTTATCTAAAGCTGGGCTACAATATATTTGAACCCTGTCAAAATAAACTTGACACACAAAGTAAGCTTCAAACAGAGGACTTTAGTATCAAGGACCTTGATTCAAGTTAACATTTCGCAAATGAGTAAAAGAAATTCCATTAAAGAATTGAGGATGAGGTAATGAAGATTCGTCACTCAGATCTGAGACAAAAGTGTTCATCTGTAATCAACAAACAAAACCTGTTTTCACCCTCTCGATAAAAATGAGACATTCTGCGAGTGCCTGACTCAAGTATTTCGAGGAAAATCCTCTCTCCTCGCATAGTAATAAGCCATATATAACAAAAATGTTTTTAATTGGTCACGGCTTCTGACCATCGCATATTTTTGTGGATCTCTCAGCCTCTCCACGTCAAATTTGAAGCTAAAAATATAGGCTAATGTCAGCTTATCTTATTTTTCCGGGAGGATGGATTTTCCAAACGGTACATGACGACAAAATCAAGACCACTTGACACATGACAAAGTGTCGAATTGTTTTTGGGTTGATCTACAGATACAAGTCTTTTGGTGTTTAACTCCATGTATTGTAGGGTGTGTGTGAGGGATTTCTTTTGACTCGTGTTCATACGTCCTCCTTTTGAATCCTCATATTAATTTTCATAATCTTTTTTCCTCAAACACTGACAATGAGTTTCAGGGAAGCTTGACTGACTCGGAACCATTTTAAAATGCCCACTTGTTATTTGTATGACCGCCTTGTTCTCAGGTTAGTTCACTTGTTTAACAATGTTGTCCTGTTTTTAATTAAATATAATTTAATTCCATACTTTGTTAGTCATCAGTCAGACAAAATGACAAAGAAAGTTCACCACAAAATCTAGAACTCAAGTGGTGCCATTATAAATTCTTTTCCAGTCCAAATTGTACAATGAGGAAAAACGTATTCTTAATATTTATTAGATTATTATGTTAATTAAGATCTTAATGGAGTCACAAGTGTGGAAAATATTGACAGTAAAACTGACATAATTGACTCAATTATGGCACAAAGATGAGTTATGCATTTTTAGCAATTAAATAATTGAAGTCACCACGAAATTATTTTAGGCGTTGAAAATTTTACTCAATTTTACTGCATAATCGACATACATGTACACAACTCGTGCTACAGCATGTAAGATACTCTTACCTGAGAAATTTTAATGACTTTATTTACATAAGGACACAGGAGACAACCACACAAAAAATGTCGTAGCCAAGAAAAGAGTTCATTCGACCCAGTATACAAAAGAATCATTTTAAAATATAAAAGGTGAGTAATATCAATTATTTTAATTAAACAATATTCCCTCCATCTTCCTCTAATGAAAGAGTACGAACAATCCAAGTAGCAAAACTCCCAACTTTTGTGAAGAATGCATATTTCTTTGGATCACAATTTTCTCCATCTGGCCCAGCAAGACCCACACTCACAATCCCTTCAATGTACCATTTATTCCGTCGTCCTTCTACTCTCAATGGAAAGTACATCCCTGACCCACTGTCCCCTCGACATACATTCGTGTCTGTAAATTTTAAAAAATTCGGGCATTTTGTTTTTCTAGTTTTCTACATTAAACAGTCATAACGAAATGTCAGTAAAATTAATTATTAAAAATAATTCTTCTCAAAAGAATGTTTTGGAATTCGTAAAAATTCTTACCATTCCCGAATCCTGCACAATAGGTCGTTGACCTTGTCTGTATCGAAGTTCCCAGTTCATCCTGGACATTCTCTTGACATTTCCGCTGACCCACCACAGGTAATTGAGTCACTTGCAATCGTTCGGCCATCCGACCATGAATGTCGTTCCCAAAGCCCGCCACCTGGTTTAAAAATAATACCGAAGAAAATAAATCATTTTTCCGTGATAAAAGATGAGCTGAGGAGGTAAAGACAAAAGGAATTACAATTAATGTGTAACAATTTTTAAAAAAAATCTAAATTTTCATTTGTTCTTACGGTGCCTAAAGTATTCTCGGACAAATGAAAATTTTCTTCTATAGAACCAATCGTTTGTGGAAAACAAATGGGCTGGACGTAATAAGTCAGTCTGATTGGTTGAACCAAGACTAAAATTGCCATGTCTGAGTCATAACCGTAGAAACTGTAAGATGGATTTAGGATGACCTTTTTGATTTTCCGACTCTGCAAAAAATAGATTCGAAGGAAAGAGTTCACAATTTATTTTAATACAGTTTCAAAATTTTAATTTAGTCCTACGTTAATTTGCAATGTGTGCTGATTATCATTCGTGACTTACTCTGATAACGTTCACCATTGAATAGAAATTCCAAATTGGCATAATAATTTTTAAAAACATTCTCTCACCCAGGGTTCGGCCAGTGGAAAAAATTGGAAAATTCCGGTTTTTTCCACCAGAAAATTTCAGTGGAAAATAGAAAAGTGGAAAATAGACAATTTTCATTAAAGTTTCAATCAAAACGAACACACCAACAAAATTTTTAACTTATTGCCAACTTCATGCTAATCAATTTGAATCGGTTCCACGTCAATCTTCTGACATTGCACACATTCAATGCTTTTTGGCACAGATCGGCCCCTTTATCTATTCTCCAGTATTTTCCATTTTCCAATTTTTTCCACTGACAAGCAAATTTCTCTATTGTCCGGAAAATACGGAACCCAGAGTCTCACCTGAACAAACTCATCGACAGTCTCCAAGAAATCCTTGCCCAAATCAACTCGAAATTCAGTCTCATTCCTGGCAACATTCGTATTGGAGTAGGTGACACAGTGAGCTAGTGAAATTGTGAAGAGAAAATAATCCCCGTACGAGGTCAGAGGTCAAATTATTTTATATACGTAGTACATTTAGATTTGCATTTTCAAAACATGCTAGTAGTGGCCCATTTCATCTTAGAGGTTCGATTAAAAATAATCCTGGTCAAAGATCATGGGTCATATTATTTTGTATACGCAGTAAATTTAGATTCGTATTTTCAAAACATGGTAGTGGTGACCCATTTCACCTTAGAGGATCGATTAAAAATAATTCTGGTCAAAGGTCATAAATAATCTATCAATATTTTCAAAGGAATCAGTACCTGCTGTCAAAACGGTCAAAGGAGTGATGAGTGTAGCTCCACAAATGCACCCCCACTTCCCATCCTCACCCTTTAAGTACAAAGCACTGGACCAAGGCCATTGGCCTCTGACCGCGACCATTCCATTTGTAATGAGTGGAATTTGTGGAGTATTAGAAACACCACATCTAACAACACAAGCAAATTGTTCACTTGTCCCTGTCCAATCTCCATCTTCTTTACAATTCCGGAAAAAACTTTCCAGGCCAAAGGTCGACTCGAAATAATCTTCACAATAATATCTTGCTTCCGTCCCAACAGCCATTGACTTATTACAAGCACCTGTCACTATTGTCCCATCCGGGTATTTAGTGACACACTCGATCCGGACTCCTGTCGTTCTTTTCAAAAGAGCCGGGCATTTCGTATCATTCAAAGACGGGTCCTTCGTGGTGGCTACTGGTGACACTGTAGGATTCGGTGTAAGTGGTATCATCGGTTTATGTGTTGTGGGCTGCTGTGGGTCAAAGGTCACGTTAGTTTTTTTGCCGGGATGATTAGGAATTTGGTAACAAACTAAACGGGTTGGTCTACCAGGTTTGTGAACCCAATGCCCGCCTTTACAAAGCCAACTATTAATTTGATCATCCCCGCCACGCCTTGTTTTGAGTGGCGGGCGACATCGAAAATATGCACGTGTTCCACTTTCAACATTTGGTTCGGAAGTACTAGTACAGTTCTCAACATGACCTTCGGTTGGGCGTGAAGGAAATTTACAAGAGTAGATGTACTTCCTGGGGTCAAGGACTTCCAATTTGAGACGAGGACAAGGAGTTGTGTCTTCAGGTGATTCAGTTGGATTCTCGTCCGTTTGACCTGCTTAGAAAAATGTAGTTTTTTGAAAAAGTTTAATTACAAATATTTACGTTGTATTTTTAAAATTCCCAACTTTTTTTGCAGAGTTTGTAGAGAAGGAATGAAATGACTTACCAGAAATTGAAGGTGTGAAAACTGTCAGGATGACAAAAGGAATAAATATTTTGAAAATCATGGTTTTTTTATGATAGAAATTCTACGCTTTTGCGTTGATTTGGTTCAAATTTTGGTTATTCGGAATGTGTCTGTTTGTCCACGAATTCAAATTTGTTAATAATTAGAAACGAAATACTTGTCACAAAATTATTTTGCATGTGAAAGGTCCAACTTCCAAATATACTTTATGCGTGATTTACTATGGGTCCAGTACGTCCTTTGTGTGTAAGGCTCGAGGGATTTTCCCTGAGAATCCAATTTAACTTTGGCTATTTTTGGAAAGGAATGAAAGGGAGCCATTTATCAATGGGTACTAAAAATTGTGTTTTAAAATTATGCTGTCAACAATGGATTAAAGGTGAGGACGATGCATGTGTGTGTGTGTGGTTTGGACTAATCCCGTTTTAAAGAACACAGGTAGATTTTAAATGAGTTGTATTGTAGCATTTCCTAGAAAAGTTGGAATAAAATATGTACTATATGAGTTACTATTTCTGCTTTCGAAAATTTTTGAAACTTTTGTCGAGAAGGTTAATGATTTTTGGTGAAGGGGAACCTTCAAAATATCGGTAAAACCATGGCTGCTTCCGTATTTTTCAACCGATTTTCATGAAACCCCGTAGATAGCATTGTACTTCTATTTACCAGGATGTCTTTTCCTGAAATTGAAAAATTTCTATTTCTCTGACCTCCAGGGATCATTCTGGGTCATTATACAACCAAGTCGTCCTCGGACCCAATTCGACATTGTAAAAATCGGAAAAAAATCACACCTATGTAAAATCATGTTCCCTACAACCCTGCTTTTAAACTATATTAAAATTTTCAAAACCGTGACCTCTATCCGAGGTTAAAGTTTCGATGATCTCTGGAAGTCACGTGTCATCAAGTTGTGATATGAAGCGAAAGACAATGTTGCTTCAAATATTCTCCTCCATCCCTCCAAATTTTTTCAGAATTGTTTGTTGACAAGGGTCACCGCTAGAGGTCACTTAGTGAAGTGACCTTTGAAGGTCACCCCTGAGGTCAGAAAATTATTTCCTTCTGTGGTATTGTTATGGAGGTCAGTATCATTTGTTTCACCAAGTATCAGAAATCGGAGAATTTGTGCAATAATTATGAAATAATTGAAGATCTTGCGAAGTATTTTGTGAATTTAGTCGCAATTTTTCAAAAATTCGTAAATAGCGGCTAAACACAGCCTGAACTCAAAAAAATTAAAGACGCAAAAAGTGTTTAGAACCACTGTTTACTTCGGATAGAACTGTGTATGTAACGAAAAACCCGGGTACCAGCGAGGTCACTTTGATGACCTCTGGAAGTCAAAGGTGACCGAAATAATTTTTTTCAAATTAAGACATCCTGGTGAATCTTGTTCAGAGTTTTCCTACCAAGTTTGAGAAAGATCGGCTCATACACGACCGAGAAATCGTGGTAAAACGAATGTAATCCGAAATATCCGGTTTTACCAGTAAAAACGAAGACGGCGAAAAAGTCGGAAAATCACAAATACCAAAGATCTTACAACTGCCCAAGGTTCCCCTTCACCAAAAATCATTAACCTTCTCGACAAAATTTTCAAAAATTTTCGGAAGCAGAAATAGTAGCTCATATGGAAGAATTGAATACAGTGTATGATGCGCCTCGTAGCAGAGTCGTATTTATTTCGTGTGTACGCTGTTAATTAACTGCTTTGCCATTAGAATTCCAACTCCCAAAAATTTTTTTTTTTCGAATCTTCTTCGGAATTGTCAATTCCCCTCAATAAATTAAACTTTAATCATTAAAGTTTAATTCAGTAACATCCGTGAATTAAATTTTTATGGTGAAATTCCTTAATGAATGCAGAGGAGAGTGTACAAAGTACAGAAGAGACGTCAGGACATGATGCTCTCTTCATCTAGAACCTTTGTTCGAAATAAGAATTGACCCATCAAGCGAAAGCTGGGACTTTTTAGAACAAATTGTTTTATTGTTGGTGTGGGGGTGTGGATGGATAACTGAGGAAAACGTGTGTGAGGTACAGGGAAGGCTGTAAGTGGAATACAGTCAACTTGTGTGGTCCCCCATTGGAAGAGGAATCTCGCTGACCAAAGCTATCATGAATTCGAAGAAGTGCTTCGCACTAAATGAGGTACAACTTAGTATCAACCATAAATTGTGTCAACGTGTATGATAAGATGATAACTTGAACGGCCGCACCGGTTGTCATTGATCAATGAGAACCTCATGGATCGTAATGTCGGGTGGCTCAATGGCAGATAAACGTCTCGTTCATTACAAAACTAATAATTAAAGTAGAGTTTAGTGTTGACAACACTGTGTTGTATTAAAAACGTAAAAGTTCCATTTCAATCAATTAATTATCGCTATTCACTCCACCAAATAAACAACTTTCGAGTACTAGATTCAATCTGTTTTCAGCTGCTTGGGATGCTCAGCACTAAAATGTCCTCCATTTCCAACTAAGCTCTGATCAAATGTCTTTAATGCAAAGGAAAACATGATTTCATTTAGCTGGAAATGCTGGAATAATTTTTTTTGTATTCCCTAGTCCGACTCTCACTTTCCTGCATCCTGATTGGCTGACAGACGTCCTGTTTCCCCAAAATTTGGGTATAAAAATGGAGTGTGAAAATTTTTGAAAGCATCATCACATCTAACGACGACAAAGTAGTTTCGAAAATTTTGAACTAGTACAAAAATTATTTGAAAGTTTCCAATTTTCATTCACAGCAAAATATTTACACAACAAGTTCCAGTTACATTCAAAAATATGAAAGCCTTCACTTTTGCTGTCCTTGCCCTCGTCATGGTGGTCGGTAATGGGAAAACTCAACAATGGAAAACTCAACACGGATAAGTCAACATAGGAAAACTCAACAACGGAAAATTCAACAGTGGGAAATCTCAACAACGGAAAATTCAACGATTGTTTTGGGACCTTGGGAATTTTGAAGATAGGGAAAAGTCAACACACAATTTTCACAAGTTCTAAAAATCTGAATC
>WJFB01003678.1:0-12373 GCA_009870185.1 Pygmarrhopalites habei | reverse complement strand
ACGTTTGTTTTTCGTCGCTTTTTGGTCTACCTTGTCTCATTTTGTTAATGTATCGCATTTGTATCGCAACCTCTCTATTTACTCAGTAAACGGGCTGCGTTTCAACTTTCTGTAGAAGGCTCCCTGGTGTCACTCTGAATTACTCCATGTAGTGATGTATTTTTTTAAAATGAGAAATGTATTTCATCCTATTTGTTACTGTCCTGCTTTGTGTACAGTAATATCCTTATAGTCCAATATGGAAAGTTATGGTCATATTATATTGAAATCTTATTCCAAGAAAACACTCATACTGACTGCTGCTAGACACCTGGACTCCCAAACTCCAGTTCTATAAATGTCCATTTTCAAAAACTCACTTTTGGGTTTTACCATGTCATATTTATATCAATAAATAAGAGAGAGAAATTTTTGTTTTTCTGTCTTTGTACAAGCCTTCTTCTTCAAGCTTCATTGATATTGTCTTTCTTTCGTAGACCTAAAGTAGCCTTCACTCATAACACGCACAAGTTGCTAATGTCAAATTAACGAGATTTCTGTTCATTAAGATTTCTCAAACTCGTTGATTTACCTCATAATCATCATCCAATTTCTTCTCAGCTGTACCAAATCGTATCCAGTTCTTTTGACAAAATGTATCTGGATTGTCAACAACTATTGACATTTGCAATAGTGTCCACAATTTTGTACAGTTCCATTGTGAGGGTGACAGCAACAGGTAAAGTTACATATTGACATTAATTAAGATTTACGCACTCACATTTGTTTAATTTTTTAAAATTATTATTATTCTAACTTGGACATAAATAGAAGAAAATTCAGAGGATGCAAAAGTTGGTTGTTCACTCCCACAAACACCCTACAATGGAAATTATGAAGTGGAGGGTTGTGAAGGTATTTTAAAAAATCCATTTCTCGGGGTCTGCTGGAAAAATCCCAAAATCAAATATCCGCTTGGACAGGTACACTTTCATTGTACTTAAATAATCAATGGAGGGGTCAATTAATATAATGATTTCATTCTACTCTTTTTTAATGACAAAATTTCACAGGTGGTAAATTATTTTTGTAATGATGACTTTGTTCTACGTGGCGAGAAAAAGGTTTTGCTTTTTTTTCTGATGACAAATCATATAATTAGTGACGCCGAGTCACTGATGAGACCAAAAGTCACTAATCAGTTTTTCTCACAGTTGGTCTGCCTTGCACCTGGTAATTGGAGTCACCCATTTCCAAGATGTTGTAAACTACGCCAGAAACTAGGAGGAATCAATAATGGTTCTGCGGTCAAACGACAAGTTAGTTTGGATATTTATGAGAAAGCTCAAGAGAAAAGTTTTGACCCAATTGATGAAGATACTGTCTCGTGTCCTCCATTGTTAAGGTAATAATTATTGAGCTCTGCATAAATTCCTATAAAGTTGTATAAGTATATCTGATTAAATGTACTGACTATCACTGCTGACTCTAGGACAAAGAATGTAGAGTTTGAATGTCTCACACCTGATGGAAGATTCAATAATTGTGAACAACCACCTTATCCTCCGTATACAGTAGCTCATCTCAAATGTGCCAAGTAAATTTACTTATCTCCACGAAGCATAACAATGAAAAACTGAATAAATAAAAAAAATTGAACAATGTCTAATGAATATTTTGTGGGATTTTAGGTACTACAAGTCTGCCGGAGACTTAGCCTACAGGTTGTAACTTTATTACAAACTTATAACATGATTCATCATCTCACTATTTAATATTTGAATATTGTGTATTTAGGTACAGAAAATGCAAGCCGGATGGGACATGGTCCACTGAAGGATCTATCTCTTGTATTTCTGGTGAGATTACATCTCCCCTTTATTATTGTCAATGTCAAGTTGACATTGTCAACTAAAAATGGTGGACGTGTGTATTGTTAGTGACTAACCCCTTTTAAATTTAGACTGTGGACAGTCCAGTGCTGCAAAGAAACCATTAATTACAAATGGTTTAGTTTCTGAACGTGGAATGTGGCCCTGGCATACTGCAATTTATTTACGAAGTCCGAAAGGTGATTTTTAAAAAGTGACACTAATTTTTTTATGTAGGAAGAATTCTGAATTTTATTTGTCTTTTTATCCTCGTTATTTAGGATCCTGGACTTACATTTGTGGTGGCTCCTTAATTTCAAACAAAGTAAATAAATAAATAAATAATCTTGTGACTATTTTACGAATCATGTCTTGACACTTGACACCTTAAAAATTTTTTGTACAGGTGATTTTGACTGCAGCTCATTGTGTAACATCTCCTCTGACAGAGATAGCGACAGATCCGAATAAACTAATTACCGTTTTGGGAAAATTCACTCGGGAATTTGACTCAAGAGATATTAATGAGCAGGTCAAGCATGTGAAGGTCAGCCCTTCTACTAATTCAAAGTTAGAAACGTTCATTATAGAAACATTTTGATTTTCAATTCATTTTTTTTATTACAGAAAATAATCGTTCATCCAAATTATTCATCTCTCAACTTTGAGTCCGACATTGCTCTCATCATTCTTCATACTCCAGTTGAGTTCACATTCTACGTCCGTCCAGTGTGTTTCCCGGAGAACTACAATTCCCTCATTGAAGAATATCAAATTAATGAAGGGAATCTAGGGACGGTCGTGGGATGGGGGACTAAAGAAAATGGTAACAAAAGCTTTTTTGTCAACGAAAAATAACACAACAATAACTCATTCTTCATGTCACTAGGTCAATTGGCTCAGGAGTTGAGACAGGCCCAACTTCCAGTAGTCAGTGCAAGAGTTTGTATTGACTCGTATCAAGAGTTTTTTCAAGCTCAAACTCGCTACACTAATTACTGTGCCGGTTATACAAATGGTTTGCAAATTTCTCAGTTTCTCTATATTAATTAAACTGTTGTGAAGTATAACTGATACATATATTTACTCAATGTTGTCTTATGAGGGATAATATTTTGCTACAAGGCACTGGTGTCTGTAATGGAGATAGTGGTGGTGGGATGGTATTCCCTTCAGGAGCTGGAGAAAGTCAAAGGGTATGTTTTAAATACGGATTATTTACTATGAGTATTTAATCGGATACATGACTTCATAATAAAATACTTCGGAACGTCATTTGTCCTGTAGTGGTATATACAAGGAATTGTTAGTGTGGGAGCTCCTGACCCTGATGACACAACAAAATGTAACATGAGACAGTACTCACTCTTTACTCGTGTTGGCAGGTAGTGTAAAAAAACAATAACATACTGGAGATGACATGAAAGAAATGGACAACTAATGTTCCTTTTCATTCTATTTTCTAGATTTTCTGATTGGATTGTCCGGACTCTAACACCTGATGGACTGATTTAGGTTCCGAATTATTCACTGCCTACAGTAGCTTATATCAGTGGAAATAATTACTGATGAAAATATTACTATTCAATACACAAATGGTAATTTTTGTTCACCTAAGCCCTTGACGAAGTATAATGATGATAATTAGAATGTACAAATTGTATTATATGCCATGATGACGATTTTAAATAATATATAATAAGCAAGAATTTTTTTAAAAAAAAAGATATACTGAAATAAAATTGTCCTTCTCATTTTTACAATGTATGGAAATGTGTAAAAGTTGTCCCTGAATCTCTCCAGTATTTTATGCATGTACAATGGTACGGCCATAAATAGATGAAGATTATAATATGCAAAAAATTGTTTCTACGGTAACTATAGTCCTGTTGATCCGATCCCATGTTTGTGGAAAGTTTATCTCTCTCGAGTCAATAATGAAGACTATGCTAATACTCGCTGTGAAAACTTTTTATTTATTATAATAAACACTTTAGAGGATAAAAGAGAAAAGAATTATACTTGACATCAATAATTGACCTTATAGTTCGGAGGAGAAAGTAAGTGGAATAAACTTCATTCATTAATTTAATCGTCAAGTTGATGAAGTTAACTTTGCTCACATTTTTACTGGCTATCTAGTGTCCACTGAAAAAATGGAAGAGAAAGAAACACACCATGATACTGACAATCATCCAGATGAAAGCAATGACAAAGTTAGTATGCCTGCACACTTACATGGTACGTTCATCATTCTGTCTCAAATTTTTAGAAAGCAAATTTACTATAAACATAAGCAGCGTTATAATTTCCTTTCTCTAGTTGAACCGCCTCCTCCGATTCAAAAAGGAATTCCGACGGATTTTATTTGGTGTATGCTGGGATTGCTTGGAGTTCTAGTCGTTTTCCTTTCCTTATTTTTAGCGACCTACTATACGGGAATGACAGAACAGCTCAAACTGTCCAGTAAAACGTACGATTTCCCTTATGTGACCGAGGAAGAAGCGGAAGGAACTACTTCGGATCAGTGAATCAGAACAAATCATTAAAAATATTGATGAATCATCAATTCTATATAGCGTGAAAAAATTATCCAATCAACTAACATATGTTTGAACTTTATAGAATAGACATTCTCTAAAAGAGTCATACAAGAGGAAATTTTCAAATTCTAGAGTCATCAAAAGGAAAATTTGAGAGAATGTAAACTACCTTTTCTTACAAAATGGTCAATCATTTTTATATTTATTCCTTCCTTCAATGTTTATGATAAGATTTTTGATTTACAAGTAATTCATAAAGTGCAACAAGACATAAATAAAAAGACGGAAGAGGAGAGAATAGCATAAAAAGGTACAATTAAATAAACTAGAAAATCTTAAAAAACTAATTTTTACATAATTTTAATGGTTATACATGTAATCTTATGCCAGTACGTCCTCCCTGTCAGCAATATATTGTTCTGCATTTTCAATACTTGAAAAATGAAGGAAATGAGACGGTCGATGAACTAAATAACAAGAAAAACATATTCATACATTATTAGCAATACTAATAAGGTGTAAGTAAGTAAAAGATACTTTTTACACAGAAAACCAATCAAATAAATATAATGGTCATCTTAAAGAAACTCACCTTCATGATAAAATTCATGGGGATTTGCCAGCACAACATCATACTTCATACTACGATTTTGTAGATGATTAGCATGAAAACAAAAAAAGTTTGTCATATTTTGTTCTCTGACTTGTAATCATTAATTAATATGTCTACTTTTGTAATCTTGCATTATACTTACTTTGGATCATGTCTCACTCCCATAAAATTGTAGTTCCAAGAGCCACTTGCAGGAACCTTTACCAACAGAAATTAATAATTGTAAGAATCGTATTATAGTAATTTATTATGCATCTATGAGACGAGTGTTCCTAAAGAACACTAGAACACTAAGAAGCTTAGGCTTGAATAATTTTTCTTATTCTTGTTCGTTATGAAATTCTTTTCTCATATCACGAGTACATAGTATGTAAAATAAAACTAACCATGAAGTATCCAAGGAATCTATCACTCAGCAACATTTGCACCTTTTCGTAGTGGCTGGGAAGGTACCCCTTAGGATTATTGCCACGATCTGTATTTTGACGACCCCATTCGTAACCACTACACAAATAAAAACAAAGAAAATGTTTCAAGTCACACGGCTAAAACTGAGATGAGAACAACACTTGAATAAAAATTATTATACCTTGGAGTTAACTTATAAGCTGTCAAAGAACAAGAGCCAGGGGTGAAACTGCAAGTGATAATGACCGTTTTCTCTCCATCCCATTCCGGATTTTCAGCCATAATCTTTGCATGTGAAGATATATCTTGAGGAGAAAGCTGCGGCAATTCATTCGGCTGAGTATGTATCCAACCCAGAGGTTCCATTTCTAAACAAAAAGCAATAGATCGTTAACAATAAAAAAGAATGTACGCCTCATGTTCATCAGAGATTATTTTCGAAACACACATAATCTACAATATGAATAACATTTTATTTCGAACCTTTAAGAAGCTCATGTTGTGCAAGATTTATAGGCATATGAACTGTTTGATGAGTTCCCCATTGTGGAGGCATCACAATACACCGAATTTCCTTTACTTGAGGATTATCTGACGGACTTATTCCGTACAAATAACCTGCAATCTGGGCCCTGGAATTTTTTTTTAAAAAACTCATCTGCTAACAAAACTAAATCAAGAAAAAATGAATTAAAAGTTGTAGGACTTTTGTGTGGAATGAGGACAGTGCTTACCTAAGATCCGAAATGATGACAAATTTTCTCAACAAATTTTTGGGTAAAATATATGTGAATCCAGTCTCTTTAATATCATCAGAGGAAACGTAAATGTGATTGGTGCGTAAATGCAAATTCGTTGCTGAAATGGCTCGAACTCTCCACTCAGTTTTGGATGAGAAAGTTTGTGTCTCATAATTGGATGTTGTTGACGTGATAATTTCGTCCCCATGTTTATTCACTGTCTTTGTTGTTGTTGCAGTAAGTTGGGATTGCTCTTTACTTTGTTTCTCAATCTCTGCAATCTGCTGTCGTTGTTGTGATGGGGCAGAAATTTCCATTCCCAATAGGATGTCACGAATTTCAGACTGAGTCAATGAGGCAACATTTACGTTATTCTTCTTACCGTAGTCAGCTAAAATTAAGTCTTTTAATTGGACTTCTACACGAATCCATTCATCATCCGTCAAACTTGGCCAAATGTGATGAGACTCGGTCACTGTTGTCTTGTCTGGTTTTAAAATGACTTTTGTTCGCTCATTGTTGACATGAAGAGCTCGCAAAATCAAAATTAATCTTGAGAATGCCGTGTAGGATGAAATTGTCTTCAACCAATCATCATACAAATTGAATAGGACCATTTGAGGTTCTGTAGCTTTTAAAATCAAATCTCCAAACTTTTCAACTTTAAGACAAGCCTGGAATGGTAATTGTAGTTCTGAACCTTTGATGACAATATTTGGGAAATCAAGTAAATGTACTTCGAGTGGATCCAACATTCCTTTACGAGTCACAATGATTTGCTTGGGTTGTTCTTCCACGGGCAACGATCGAATGAGGGCAGCAACTTCCTCAGCAGTTTTCCACTTGGCCAACTGTCCTAAACGTTTCTGACCAGCCCATACAGATGTATGAATAATTTTCAAAAATAGTTGACCGGTTCTTGGATTGAAGATAAAGATGGCTCCATTGATTGGTTTTGTTGTCAAATTCCCTTCAAAAGTTTTGTGAATGGTCACTCGGTACACATTCGTGTCATCCACAAACCAAATGATTTGATTGGAAAAGAGTTCACCATAATTCTGGGATGACAAATATGGCTCAGTTGGCTCGGATGAGTACAATTGTAAGGCTTTACGTATCCTCTCTCTCAAGACGTAAAGTGCTGGATTAGCTTTCATAATTTTAGCCATGGCTTGCTGTATCAACGGTTTGCAGCCAGGGAACCAATTACCATAAGCACTATGAAGATTATAAGCTAAATCAACAGCAATGAGAACACCCGTAGGACTAGGATATATCGACATGTTGTCTGTTGTATAGTCTAAAAACTTGGCTCTTGCATATCTTTCGATATCATGTGAATCGTAGTCACCCCACCTTAGCTGTACATCTAACCAATACTTTTGAGTAGTCGTACTGTCCATTGTGTCCTTTGAATCTGCCAGTAATGATGGTCTTGACACATTCCATTTGTAGGCAGCAAAGAGAAGAATGTCTGCACATGATGAATTCATTTTGTACGACTTCCTAGGATGAATAGTTTCTTTCTGAACAGTCTCAATTTCCAGAGCATCCAATTCTAAATAGTCACGAATGAGAAAAAGAAAGAAATGACATTACAGATTAATTCTTCAATAATGTATTAACGATTTATAGTTTGCATTAACTCTGACATTTTTCAAAAAAAAAATCATGATTACCTTGATCAAAAACTTGACACAAATCCATAATAATCGACTCGTGAATCTTCTGCCATAAATGAGCACGGAATATTTGAATAAGAGAAATCTTCAATGTTGGAATTTTTCCATGCATGAAGATCCCTGTCAAGTCAAGTTGTACTTGGAAACCAACATAGACATTAGCTCTGTTAATTGTTGGAGACCACCACAGAGTGAATCGACGATTTGGAATTTGATTCAAACCAGATCTTTGAGCATTGGTCAACTTTTTGTATTTCATTGATTCTTCAAAACCGGAAGCTTTTTCCCAAAATAAACCTTCCCATGTAGGGAAGTAAGTTCCTTTGAAAAGTGTATGTTCGAGGATGCCTTCAACTCCACCCAATGCTTGAATCATGTCAGTACGGTAGTTGTTCAAATTCCACAATTTACCATCGTGACGTTGATGAGTCCACCAAAATGGATTTTGTTTCAACACTTGATACTGTTTGAACTCCGTTCGAACACGCCAGCCTGAAATTTTACAATGAATCATTATTTTTGACATCTTAATTAACATAAACCATCTTGGGATCCCAACTTTTATCTTTTCTTAATGTGTTTATCAATTTAAGAAGAAAACAAACCTTTATCATAGGCTAAGGTATGACGATCCTTCTGGAACAAGGTATTAATTCGTGGAATTCCACGATCCCAACTGTCTTCCAAATCTGCCAGAACAAAGAAAATGTATTCATTAGTTTCACATACCTGTCACAGTTTTGTATAAGCATCCAAATTTGTCTAGGAGCTACTATAATTAAATAATGATTGATAAAGAACGTCTTACCTTCCAGAGTTAAGCGACGATTTTGAGCATTCGCTTCTTGCCGTTTCAATGCATATTCTGCCCAAACTCTTTGAGAATCAATAAACTCTGCCTCCCACGGTTGAATGTACCTGAAAGAAAAGAAAATGTAGTAAATGCTATAAATGTAAAATTGCTTTGTGGTGCACTCTTTCCAAATCACATGCGAGTATAAAAAGAAAATATATACACATCACATTGTATATACATTATTACCTGTATAAATTAGGGATAAGCTGATCTTCATCATGACTCATTCCGGAACGGAAATGGGTAATTCCAACATCAGTTTGTTTACTCCATCGGAGATCAGACTGAGGAATGAGAACATGTCCCATAGATAACATTCCCAATCCTCCCAACTCTTTGGGTGTGTAGAATACAACTGGAGGAAATCTGGACGGCATTTTGGAATTGAGACCAATCTTGATACGAGTTTGAATCTTGTTCTCACATTTGACCAGGAGATCCAACAATTCTTGTGTATTGACCACAGCTTCACGGAAATATGTCATTAAACCAATGAGGGCAGTATTCCATTTATTCACAATCTTTGTGAAAGTAGTAGAGCTACGTTCAAAAAGAATAATACCAAATTATAATATGATCCCAATACTCTAAAACGACAACCAAACGTGTATTTTATTTTGTAAAATAACCCAAAGACTTCAAAAAAAGAGTACATACCCAGAGGCCATCAAAATCTGACGAACACGATTATGAAATCTGCTCATAGACTCATCATCTACCCTCAAGAAACATTGTGCTGTGCGCTCCTTTGTTATCTCATTTTGTAAGTTCCAAACTCCATCTCGATTTGTAAATTCTTCATGTGTAGTTCGTATTTTTGGAAGAATACGACACTCAAATCCGCACATGTTGAACAACAAATTTGGATTGTCCTATTCAGAACAAAGAGATAAAATATTTTTTTTAAAAAACATGACACGCTATGGACTAGTCATTTACAATTTTTTGAGCTAATAAAAAGAATCTCACAGTGAAAGAATAAACTAAAATTTTAGTATAGCAAAATATTGTGAATTACCTTGGAGTAAACACTAACAAAACTGTTTTCCCACTCGATCGTTGTGACTGAGCGAGGAAGACGATTTTTGATATCCCAAAACACTGCTCGACCCAAGTTAACATCATGCTTCATCAATCTCATTCTTGCATCACGTGGCCAACATTTCTTATTATTGTAGCCCACAATATTCTCATTGTTTGGATCTGGATGTTCCGTCAAAAACTGCAAAATATTGTAAGAGAAATGACATATTATTTGAAAGCAAATCACAATAGTTATGAAATAATTTGCAGTCTCTACGGTTGTCAGATATTATTGTCTTACCCGTTGAATCAAGTCCCTGGCTTCATCGGCCGTAAATCGCAAAAGTAAATGCGTACGATCAATGTAGCGAGTGTACAATCTGATAGGATGAGCTGATTCAGTGACAACGTCTTGGAATGTTGCAAAATCATTTGGCATTTGTGGTGGACCTAGAGGAGTGGAGATAAATAGTTAATTAGTACATAAATTAAAGCAGAGTGAAACCAATATGTGACATATTATATGTCACACACATGTAGTCAAAATTAGTACTAAGGTATAGGTGATCCTTACCAGCCATCTCAGCAGCTCTCTGCAGACCCAATGTGAGCAAATCCAACACCAAACCATAGTACTACAAAGAAAATGAAAACATAATACTATGAGGATTCGTATTAGATCAGAGTAATTTTGAAAATTTTCGTCACAATAAAACAAGTGTTGTTTCCCTACCTGAACGATAAATGAACCAAACTGAAGCCCTCTTATGATTCCATAACTGTTAGTGTGATTCATATCCTTGTAATTGATAACGACATTGTTTTTGGCAGTCATGTAGTCGGCAATATTATGATCAACGATCAATCGAAGAAGTCGATTAAGCAGTGTCAAGTCCATCTTTTCATAAATTTTTTCAAAGGATGACTCCAAAAGAACATTACATTCCCCTTCACCAGTTTCCCAAATATCTTGCAAATTATTGATTCCTTGACAGAACTTGTATAGGAGAAGTGGGGGTGGTTCAGAGTCTGCTGGTTTCACCCAAGGTGGAAAGAGTCTTCTCTTGTCTGCTTCATACCATAAATATTGATCCAGGTAGGCATCGGTAATTTTTTCCAAAGGTTCCACATCGTACACCGGAATTAAGTGTGAATATAAATCCATAAACTCAATGCCAACCTCTTTGAATGTTCGCTGAGTCAATAAATGACGTTTGATACGAGACAAAGCTTCATGAGGATTATCGTACGCCTGTTCTATTAAACCTAATTCTTCTCGTTGACTCTGATTCAATCTTGACTTTACACTATATTTTTTTTAAGAAAAAAAGAACATTCATTAACAATACACTATAAAACTAATCAACTGATTACAAATTTCAAAGAGAGAATGTATAACGAAACGAAATTTTTTATAAAAAAGTACTGACCTGTAAGCTTCTTTAAGTCTTTCAAGGGCAAGGATAAGAAGCTTTGTGTCATGCTTGTAGGATAAAGGAGGGAATGGAATAGGGGAGAAGCGACGAGACTCAAGCCAATGTACTGTTGTCGTGTAGATTGCAATTGCTTCTTCAGGTGAAATATATGGTCCATCTTTCAGATAATTGTGTTGTCGCTCTTGCTCAGCCTACAGAAAAGAAATCAAGTAAATTATTAGTACAAAGTGTATCAGAATTTCAATTCCAATTGAATCAAAATAAAGTTACAGTTAACAATTATGCCTTAAGATAAAGACGTGTCAGACGGCCAAGATTCTTTTTACAGACAGTCTTGTCAACCGTAGCTCCTCTTCTAATTCTCTCTCGATTGTAGTGAGCTGTGTTTGTCCACCAATCGGACTTCATCTTGACAAAACGAAGAATCATATTTTCAACAGGAGTAGGTAGCCCAGGAACTTTCCATGGAATATTTGCTTTCCAACAACGCCAAGCTTCAGACAAGTGCTAGAATAATCAATAAAAAAAGATCAATCTCCCATTTCATTTAATTTTTACAAAACCCAACACATTTAACAGTATTAGTTATTAACTGTACCTGCAGGATTGTCTTGGCCTTGTTAGCCTTGATTCCTGTAACATCAATTAAATCATTTCTTCATTTTGATGAATGGATTCATACATGTAATATATCAAAATTAGAAATGAAAAAAAAACACAATAAAATTTTCATTACCCTCTGGCATCATGTCCACAATGTCATGCATCACAGAAGCTCTCAATTCCAAATCAAAATGACTCTCAACACGCTGTTTCGTCACTGTTTTAGCAACTCCTTTTGAATGTCTTCCTTCAAATTGACGTGACAACAAGTTACCAAGCCATCGTTCCAATAATGGTGTTATCCCCCGCATGAAAAACAACCATACACGCCAACCAGGAGCCCAGAATCCACAGCCTGGGCCTTTGCCTACTGGACCCTAGAGTATTTTCCAAAAAAAGAAAGAAAAGAAACCACATCTATTTCAAACAAAGGAAGTCAAAATCGAGAGTTCAAACTAATTTATATTGTCATCAATTGCATTGTGCAACAATCACTAATCAGTCGGGGCATATTGTCGAGTCCATTTTTTCAAAAATGTGACCCTCAGCTCACAGATTAGCTGATTTCAGGACCCCTGCGCCATTCATCATTTTAATTTGTTGCACATATTCAAAATTT
>WJFB01003677.1:0-12380 GCA_009870185.1 Pygmarrhopalites habei | reverse complement strand
TAAACATCCATCAAACTGTCCATCCTGGATAAACCCCTTTGAAAAAAAAACGTTTTTTGTCCGTTAAAAAAACGATCCGAATCTCACCTTGGCGACTGGGGCAGCGTAGGCCAAAGGAGCGATGGGAGCGGCGACCTGAGTGAAAAAAAACGTTTAAAACACCGTTAAAAACTATTTTTAGCGACAATCCTCCCGTAGGAGCAAAATTCTACAGTTCAAAATCCTTCAAATCACCTTGGCAACGGCTGGTGCGGCGTAAGCCAATGGTTGAGCAGCGTATGCTGCAACAGGGGCAGCAGCTACCTGTGGGTAAGCATAGTGCTTTGGTTTAGTAGAAAGGAACGAAGCAGAACAAATATAAAAGATTAAATACACCTGCCACTAAAATTTTCAAAACCCTTTCCTCGCCTGTCATATTTTTGATTTTTTTAGAAAAATAACTAGTCAATCAATCTTACAGCTGGTGCAGCATATGCCAAAGGAGCTGGTGCGACGACTCCAGCGCTGGCAGCAGAAACGAGGGCAAGAAGACAGACAATCTTTATGAAAAATAAATATGCAAATTATTATGCTTCTGAAAATTTCATTTTTAAAAAAATTATCCCGGGAAAATCCCTCCCGAATTTCGTATCATAGTAGACAACACAGATAGAGTATCTCTACTCTCTAGAGAGAAAAAGAATGATCCGAAAATTTTCAGAAAATTCTTACCTTGTTCATTTTGGCTGTGTGTGTTGAGTTGGAACTAAAAGTCCAAGAATTTCCAAGTGAAGAATTTGGATGGATGATGGAGGATATGAACGATGGAGAATGATTTTACGAATCGGCAAGTTGGGTATTTATACTCGCTAACGTGTCTGGGAGGACGTCCCTTTCTTTAGACAGGTAAAGGAGAGTGAAAGTATTGACTTGGTCAATGTTCACTTGTACCACCAACCAACCACACTACCCCTTGTCCCCCCCCCACACACATTTGCATATAAATAATAGTGTCTTTGGATCATTTCACCTTTAACTTTAAGCCTACCTCAGAATCCCTGTACATTACATCCAGAGACACACACACACACCTGTGCTGTGTATACATACACCAGGACAACATTTACCAATCGCTACAGTACATCAAAAGATTGCTGATCCTGATTATATTGTTATTATTTCACATTCATAATGCATTAAATACTCCATATTAAATATTACATGTACTTGAAGAGACGAGAGGAGTCGAATTTTTTATGAGATTGGCTGTCGATGCTTCTCTTCGAAATATCCAATATATCAACAAACAGAGAGACACACACACACAATATCAACAACAGGGAGAGAGGGACAAATCATTAATCGATTGCATATTGTAATTGGGAAAATGCAAAAATGCCCATTGCAAATAAATTGTACACATTATGTATTCGAGAATGACGAATGCAATCAGAATCAGAATCCCTTGGACTCCGTAAGGATACATTGTATGTACATACTCAGTTTGTATTAGGGAATGGAACGGATCAATAAGCAGAGGAGAACAATGATAAAAAAGATACAGAGAGTCTTAAGGACGTTCAGAGAATAAGGAAATTTTCCTCCTCCTCCTCTCCCTTCAAGGAGTAGGCTCAAACAATAGACTTTTGTACACACACACACACACACCGTAGTACAAATGCAACAGGACTCCATGGACAAGTTACAATTATTCTTTTAATCCAAGAATTATGAGAGAGAAACAAACAGTTTACCTTAACGAGGAGGGGGCTAAAGGGAGGAATGACCCTGACTTGAATTCAAGGCATGATTTTTTGGCTGTGTACAGATACAAACAACAAAATATTCATTTCCTCACTCAAGGTGCAGGCCCTCACCCTCACCCTCCCTCCGTCTGTTCCTACAGACAAAAATATCGACAAATCCCTCGTTTATTTGTGTGTGTGTGTGCCTATGTGGAGGGAAGGGATGCTGTAATATTAATTAATTTTTAATTGATGTACAGGTACAAAAAGATAATTGGTGTGTGTATGTGTGTGTGTGGATTTTAATTTGAGAGATGAGAAGATGGTGGGTTGAATGCCGATTTTTACTGTCCACTGTAATATATCCATGATCCATGTGTGTTTGTGTGGGATACAAAATTTGTATTCTTGGGCTCAAATCTTCCGTCTGTCGATCACACACACATACACTCACACAACACGAGGGAATAAAAATTACGAGGAGACACACACACACAGCATCCAACGTCTTAGATCTGTACAGATGAGAAAATAAATTAAGGCTTTATTTTGTACAGTACGTGTGTGTGTGTGTGTGGACAATGTGTATGTAGGATCCTTGCTCATTAGTAGGCTAAATGCAAAAAAGTGTACCGTAGGGGAAAATCAAATGCATAATAATATGAAAAGAGAGAAGGAGAGAGAGAGAGAGAGAATATTATTAAGATGGCCATGGCGGAGGCTGTGTTGTGTGTGTGTGTCTCTTTGGGCCTCCCTTGTCAAGGAATATGATGCATATTAATAAAAATCTAAAGGTATCAAATCAGACTGACTCACCATTTATTTACTATGGATTTTGTGAGCTGAGAGAGAGAGAGAGAACCAAAGTCATGTGTACAAATCAAAAAATTTAATATTATTAAACTGACTGTGTGTGTGTGTGCATGAATGAATTCAAAATGTGCTATCGATTAAAAAAGTGAAGACGGCTATATAATATTAATATTAATGATATGATATTATACGTGTGTGTGTGTGTGTATTATAAACAGCAGCAGGAGGAGCATGATTATATGATTTAATCATCTATTGTGACGCAACAGCTCAACCGCTGACCTAATGATCTACTCACACTCTCTTTCCATCTCACAGGCACACACACAGAAAAAGAGAGAGAGATACACACAGGTCCAAGTCGACATCATTAAATCACCCTCTTCTTAAATATTAACATCCCCAAAGACTGTCCATGTTCCTATTTCTTTTTGTCAATGAATTGAAACTGCAACACACACACACACACGACACACACAATGCATCCATGGTCTTGTCTCTTTTAATCTCTCTCAAATTATGTACATTCAAAGACGGAGTCCCAAGTTTCCGCATTGACTTTGTCCAATCGACAAAAGATCAAAAGAGACTTTTTAAATTCATTCCACGTCCGTCTCTTTCCTTTCTTAACGTTACTAATCCCTTGTACAAAAAGAGAGGCTCTCTCTTTCAGAGGAAACATGATTATATAACGTGTGTGTGTGCAGTATAAGGAGGACAAAAATAGTAACCACGTTTCCAATTTAAAATCCCTAATCATGATTTCGATCATTTAATTTGTTTTTAATTACACCCAAAATTGGACATATTAAAATCTTTTTTTAGTTTCCTCTCTTTTGTTCTTGTTCGTTGACAATTGACAGTCCGGGTCAATTATGAGTGACCATCTGGAGAGAGGGACAGGTATCCTTGGGAGAGAGAGGGTAAATTAAACATTGAAAAAAATAATTACACAGTAACAGTAAATACTTGAATATAATAATTATCAAAAATCATACAGAAAACTGTGTTACTGATCGATTATCTAATTAACAATTCATTGGGACATTCATCGTGGACACTTGTGTGTGTGTGTCTCTCTCTTCATCTTGAATAATCATACTTTAATGGACTACTTGGAGGAGAGTGGGAATTGTTTTTTTTTACAATTAGTATTTAGTTCAGAAGGTAATTAATGTTTTTTTGATTTCTCCTGCAGTCCTCCTGCTGCTGCTCAAGAATTGAAGGTCCTCCTCTTAATGTGAAGTTAACGTTTAGCACAATTTGTTAATGGGACTCATTCAAATTTACAAAGTTGTTCTCTCACTCTCAATCTCCATCCATCTATAAAATATGTCACGTCGTGCATGGTTCTTGGACTCGAGGGACTCTCTCTCCACACACACACTGTGAACACTATCAGTGTGTGTGTGTGTCAAAAAAATTTATAACACGGATTACCATACAGCACATCATGTTATTATCAAAAATTATTAATAATTTAACAATTTGTCATCTCCCTCTCGACACTCGAGAAATCCTATACAGTAGAGCACACACTCTCTAATTGAAGACGGGTGCGTAAGGGTGTGTGTGACCTCATAATTGTCTGTTAACAGAGAAGGAGAGAGAGAACGACGTAATTGAAAATCTCATTTGAAGGATCCCAGTATTACGTCGTTTTGGACAGTCTGGGAGGAGGATGGAGGATGATGATGATGACAAGTTCATCCATTGATTCATTGTTTTCAATGTATTTAACCTGTCCCTCCTCCCTTTTTCATTTGAATATTGAAATATTGTGTGTCGTTTGTGGAGAGAGAGAGAACAAAAATTATATAATGGACATATTATTTTCATTGACGGAGGGGAAGCTCTAGTCGAAGGTGAAAGTCTTGTTAAATCCTCTCTTCTTCTTTTGTTAATTGTGGAAGGGGGAAATGGACGGATGAATAATGATCAATAATCCATGTGTGTGTGTGCGTGTGTTTATACTTGTAGACGACGAGGACTTGAAGGGTAAACCTTGTAGCTGAGACATATTATTGCTCGATCATTTTGTCTCACAACAAAGCAGTGTGTGTGTGTATTCATAAAAATTAGGATTGTTTCATTGTGATTCGTGATGGTGTGTTGGTGTGTGTGTGTCAGGAGGATTATTGCGTCACCGCCTCTTCTTCTTGGGATGACCGTTATATTGTTACCTCCAGAGAGACAGAGAGAGAGATTTTGGATGACGGAATGGGAAAAAGAATTTTACATATGGAAATTGAGCTTTACCCATTTTTTCCATATATACACAACACTCCATCCCTATTGTTTATTTCGCAGTGTTTTGCACAGAGAAGATGTACAATTCTGCGATATGAAGATGAGGATGGTAGTGTATCTATGTGTGGGATATTCCACACACGGCACAAAAAAAGAAGAGAGTACAATGCAAAATTTATGACGATAGACTCGATGAATATCTGAGTTGAATATTTTTTGCAGACAGAGAATCAATCATAAGTACATTATCAACATTTATGGCAGAGATAGAGATAGAGAGAGTGATCTTGACCCAAATATTCTTTTTCCCTCCCCACAGACAACACAACAATGGCTCGGCTCATGTGCGATTATACATCCTTACAAGCATAAAAATATAATAAAAGTACTATACACGCTCAAGTTTATCCAAGAAAAATAGTCAATGAATATTTTATGAACCCAACAACAACAACGAAAATTAGACTGTCTGGCCAACGTCAAAGTCTCTTCAGTCTCCAGTCCAGTTTGATGATTCTTTTAAATCCCAGTCTTTCGTATTGTCTATTTTAGCTTGTGATGACTTTTCAATTTTATCTTCAAAACTTTTTTCAAGTTTTTTGATTCTCCAAAAAAAAATTACAAACTCCAAAATTTTTTGGGAGATTTTCGGTAATTCGGATTTTCGGAATCTTCGGAGGATATTATGACATTCACGAACGGTCAACAGTTTCGACGAAAAGGTACTCATATTTACTGTGGATTTCCCAATCCTAATTATTTTTTTGCATCATTCAAAATTTATTGGACAGCTAAAATTAGATTAGAAAAAGTAGCACCATTTTTTACTACTGTTACACCAATGAGGTAGACACTACTAGACACACACACGCACACAGGAGCACAGGGGTAGACAGTGAGGACAAGCCGATTACGTGAATTGATATATTATTATGAGAAGGAGGAGATTGACAGAAATGCATCATTGTTGTATAAAAAGGAAAAGAGGTAGACAAGACTAGACAAGAAATTTTTTGGCGTGGTTTGCACTGTGGATTTCGGCGGTGGATAAATGCAAAGGAGAACGAGAGGGGAATTTTGACAGGCGGTTTTCCTCCACACATATCTATCCACATGTGTGTGTATCGAATGTATAGTGCAAATAATAATTGTCATCTTGTTATCGCCTCCCTATACACACACACACTAGAGTGTTCATAAGAGAGGGAGAGGGAGAGAAATTAGATCAATGCATTTTTCGAATGCATTACAAATGCAGTGCAAAACTGCATCCAGTCACTAATGTGTTTGTCTCTCTCTCTCTCTCTCTTTATGTGTGTGTGTGTGTAGTATTTATTTAGGCAGCACCCACCCTCGCCCAGGGCTTCTCTCTTTTTATTTTCTGACTTAACTGTAACACAGAATTGCATCGGACTCTGTCAGTGTAAATCTTTTATTATTTTTTTTGAAAAGTTACTCTTCTTTCTCAACTTTTGAAGACTAATCATCATAATCATGCAATTACGATTGACACTCACACACACATACACTACATATAACTCTCCATGTTCTGTGTCTAGTGCAAATATGTACAATAATAATTGTACAGTAGGTAAAAGAGTGTTCTTTTTGAAACGGTGTGTGTGTGTCGTGGTTAAAGACACAAAGATGGAGGTAATTTTTTATGTTAATGTTTTCCTCTCTTCTCTCTCCTTCTGTGTGTGTGCCATTAAAAATGGAAGAACTGATCAGCCTTTACTGTTGCTGCTGTGCAAAATAAATTTCCACTCAATTAATTTACCAGTTTAAATGTTCTCAGCTGTTAAATGCACCAGTGCATTCAATTAGCTCATTCCACTAATAATACTCCTCTCCCTCTCTCTCTATAAAAAAGAGGGTCAATTATTGCATAATTATTATTATTATAAAAATATATGAGTGCAGAAAAAGATAAATGACCATAAGTCAATGTTTTTTAAAGTATGTAAAAAGAGAGAAGGTAGCCAAGAACATGTTTCTCTTCCCATGTCAGTTAAACTAATTTTTGCACACTGTACACTACACTACATCGAGTACAGGTAATCTAGAGAGTCACACACACAAAAGAAGCTGACGTAATGTTTCGCCTTGCATTTCTCATGCCACTGACGAGAGAGAGATGTGTGTGTGTGGCATTCACAAGTTCACAAAAATAGGAAAAACAACCACAACAAAAGAAGAAGTAGAGAGGGAAAGGGAGAGACAGAGAGCTCTAATTATTACAATTAGTAGATTGTGAGAAAAGAGCACGTCTGAAGGTAAACTCTCTATCAAGACTTCATTCAATTTTTATAATTCTCTTTAATTCTTGAGAGGAAAAAAAGTCTGGCCGTCTCAAGTCTCTCTCGCTCTTTCTCTCTGATTCTCATTTTGTAAATTGATCTTGGCTTTGGCTTGAACTTGATGATTGATTAAGGCTGAAGGAGGAATTATAAAAAGAGAGAGACACCGTGTGTGTGTGTGAAGCTCTCATCATTAGCCACGGTTAACAATGAACACTTGTTTACAATCAGAATTTAGAATAATTTATTTCTCTCTCTCCAATTTTACAGACAGTGTGTGTGTGTGGAAGTGCCATTGAAAAAATAGTTTATACTTTCTGAAATTTTCTCAGTAGATAAGAAACTTCCGCTTACAATTATCTCGGATCGTGCCCCTGGACTAATTTAACTGTCAATTTTGACGAAACAAAAAAGAAGGGCCACACAGCACAACAGGACAGGAGAGTGTGCAAAAAAATCTGCAAACTCTTTTGAATCAGCGAGATATTGTACGATGGAAAATATAGGAAGCAGTTTTGAGATCAATGTAAATTTTCCCTTGAGGCTCTCTTGTACTCACAATACACAACAGAAAAGTAACAACTTGGCATATTTTCATGTCCATCCATCCACGATCTTTTCACGACACGCACACACACACACACGATGGGGTCCAAGGAATGGACATGACCAATTAAAGAATAGTTATTATAGAAATATTTTTCCACACAGCCACAGTCACACACGCCACTTTGAAGCGAGACTGAAAATTTGGCCAAAAATTCTGCAAGGGATGGACAGAAGGTGAAGTGAGGAGAGGAGGGGGAAAAATAAATTAACGCTATCACGGACATCAATACAAAAAAAGGTTCAAATTAAGATAAGCAATGAACAAGGTCTTCAATCCCAATTCCACACCACAACTTCCTCTTTCAACGTTCATTTTCAGACAAATTCATACAATAATAATTGACTTTGATTTCAGAGATAGAGAGGCAGGCAGGAAAAAAGGAGTTTGAATAGCTGCACTTTTTGGCAAAATTTCTTTTCTACAATAAAAAACTCGTTGCATTTTTTACTGGTATTATTTTAAAAATATGAAAAATGGTCATGAGTACAAGTCAGCCACGCATGGCTTGTGGTGGCTAGGCTGTGGCTGTCAAGTTGAAATGAGGAAAAACTAATAAACAAATCTGTCTCGATCATTACTTTATTGTACTTGACGCTAACGCTTCAGCGTCGCTGACGCTTCGAAAAGAATTGCAGTGTGCTCGATTGTGTGAATGAGGCAAATGTCAAATGGCAAGTGCATTTATTCCCACACCACAACTACTCCTGTCATTATGACATTAATGTGGGGTTAAATATTGTACTGTGTGTGATTATGAGTGAGTGAGTAACCAAACAAGTTAATTCTCTCTCTATTTTTTCTGCTCCTGTCCAAACTGCACTGCTCACATCAAACCCCAGTCAAGTCTGACAATTGACTACTTTGACAACAACAGACAGACTGTCAGTTGACTATTAAAAGGTCCCCCCTGTCCAACTTACACACACACACACACTCACCTTACTCCCCAATTGTCACAGTTCAAGGACACACGACACTCGAACATAATCTTTGCAAATCCCATTTAAAATACCACCAGTAGAAGAATGCAGAGCAGTGCAACGGGGAAAATATTATTTTTTAATGAACAAAAAGACTATCAAAATGGAAGACACACGTCTCCAAATGGTAGGAATGACAAATAACAATTGTATGACCGTCGTCGTCGCCACCATTGACCATTGAATGTCGTGTTGTGTCGCATGTATTCTTAATGTACTCGTATAAATGTAACCAACGAACCAAGTGGCATGTCATTATTAGTTCATTATCATCTTTTGCAGTGTGTCAAAAACATGAATTTTTATTACACTTGCTCTCTCTCTCTCACACACACACACACACACACTTTAGTGCAGTCATGCAGTTGTCCACTCCCTGCCCATTTAAAGCGTTTAATTTTAAATTGTGAATTGAAATGCATCTCAATAAAATTCCAATTGGTCTGATCATTTTTGTCATCCTCCTAGCATCCTACGGAGCCACACACACGCGGCACACACACAATAATTGACATGTTACACTAATGGAAGGGAGTAAAAAAGTTTACACTGTAATTACAAGAGTTTTAATTGTCAAATACGACACTCTCAACAAACTTAATGCTCAACAAAACAACGAAGAAGAAGAGAAGTTACATATTTACAATACATTATTAGACCGCGTGTGTGCGGGTGTGTGTGTGGATGTCGTGGTCAATTATTGCAAGTTCGACGAGTCATTTGTTTCTCTCATCCTGTCGAAACAAGTCACAATTAGCCATTATGATTCCACTGACTAAAAGAAGGAGGAGATTTAGTCAGTGTGTGTGTGTGACGTGTGTGTGAACAAGCCATTGATGGTCAATATATGCAATTTGTGTGCTTTTATTGCATCTTTTTTTGCAACAAGAAAGAATAATCATAAAAATCCTTCTCTCTCTCTCTCTTCCCACTCCCACAATCAACGAGAAGAAAGAAGAGGAGGAGAAGACACAAATTGCAAGACAATGAATTAATAAATTACCACAAGGAAGGATTAATTTGACCATTAATTCATATTTGATCAAAAACTCTTGTAATAATCCATCCACAACACACACAAATAGACACACACAGGGTGAGATGGTGTGGACAAGGAGAGATAAAATAGAAAAGAGTAGAAATGGGGAATTGGGCCTTTTGCCAAGGAAAATTATTCAACACCTACAACCAATAATTATCAAAAATGATTACATCTCATCGTCGTTCGACTCTGTCTTAAATCATTATAAAAATATCATCATCATAACATCACAAAACATAACAGCGTCCACATGGAACAAAGGAAATTCCTCATCTCTAGAATAGAATAGCCCTTTCAAAAAAGAATCTTTTGTTCTTTCCCCCATTCTTCTCATCCTCAACTTTATTGTGTGTGTGTACACACACACACACACACACACACAGAAGGGGAGAGTGAAAAAAATCAAAAGAATATTTCCCTACACACACTCAAAATATTTTTGTACACAATCACAAATATTTTTTTAAAATATAATGGCATCTAATTGCATTGATAATGTTCTTCCCTCCCTTTTTGCAAATACACGTGTAGATCTACACACCACACAAGTACATATGTAGATCTACACAGAGATGAGCAACTTGTATGGATTTTTAATGAACATCATGGGCGATGGGACATTGAAAACTCATTTTTGTGATTTTCTCCATTTTTGCAACATTTTTTCCTCCTTATGCAGTTAACAGCCTTTACTGGGATGGAAATTGTTTAAATAGAAAATTAACTTTCTGAGGATGGGAGAGAATTGATTTAAAATTTGATTGACCCTGGCGAGAGCGTGGATCCTCTAACGCTAACGATGCGACGGATGCTTTTTTGTGATGAATTGCCATTTAGCAGCAGTCGTATCATCACTATAATTATATTTAACGATGTTGTGTTTCAAACCCATCCATTCGAACCACGCTATTTTGCATTTGCTAAGTATTTCTATGTGCGAAACCTACACTCTGACTCAGAGTCTCTGAGAATGTATTCTGATTTTCAGTTATTATTGTGTAAAGAGGATATTTTCGATCATCATAAATCTAAGTAGAAAAGCGAGAGAGAGAGAGGAATTAATTCAGTTCTAGTTAACGGTGGATTGGCAGTTGAACAAAAACTGGCTGGCAAAAAAGATCGCCTCTTCAAAAGTTGTTGTTAAAAAGAAAAGTGGTTAAATATAATGATGTGATAGTTTATTGAGCCTCCTCATTTGGCTAATGTTCATGGTTCACCTTGATGGAGGGGGAATCAATGAGTCGAGAAGGTGCAAATTTTTAATTATTGGCATATTCTCATTCTGCACACACACGGACTGTGCATACGTGTGTGCAGAAAAATAGTGGAAACTGAGACTGAGACATGACAAGCGGTGTGTGTCCCATAGGAGGGGGTCCTGATTGTCCTAATCCTTGGGCTTATATCATAGCACACACACGTATCGACACACACACACACACATGGTATAGGGATACACCTGATGACCCAATCCATTGCCATAATGAAATTGAAATTGAAAAAAAAATGTTGTATGTTCAGTTAGTCACCTCATCAACATAATAGTATGTAAAAAAAGAACGGCACACTCTTTTAAACGCACACACACACACACACAGGGCAGACAATGATATAAACAAATATAAGGGAATTCATAATGGATTGTAAATGATGGAAACTGCTCTCCCCATGATCCGTTTGTAGCCCCAACAAATCATTATATGATTATGATAATTTAATAATATTTGGTAATCACTGATTAAACCATATATAGGAAGACACACACAGGGAGGGAGGGAGGGAGGGGGGACAAGATATTGAAACTATGATATTTGGAAGACAGGTGGGTTCTGTGTGTGTGAGAGAGAGAGAGAGACTGTATCCATCATTTATTTATAAATCTTTTAATGCAGTGTTGGGATCTTGAATAATTGGTGTACAAATTGTTGTGTTGTGTGTGTGTGTGATATCGATCGATATGGTAACTGATCATTCCCTTTTATAAAATGGACAAAAGACCATAGCCAAGTACAAAAGTGTAGCATATACACAGACAGACACAATAAAGGAGTATGAATTTTTAATATGAAACAAAAAAAATTGATACACACACAACAAACTATAGGCACACACACACAGACGAGTGTGGAGACTATGCCCATTCCATTCCATGGGAATGATACATGGCTGAATTAAAATTTAACACACCCCAAAGTGTGTTCCAACAAACACAACACAACACAGCACACATACACAGAGAGGGATAGAGTAAGAAGTGACCTGAGCAAACTATAAAAGCAGAAATATTCCGCCACAACAATTCACAGTTCTTCTCACCAGCCAACAGCAAAGTTCCTCATTTTTATCCCTTCGACAAAAAACTCCTAACAATCATCATGATTGGAAAGGTAATAATACACACAAATACTATTCCTGACCACTCGAGAGTGAGAGTGAGTGTGGAGGGAGAGGGTGGGGGATACCCTGAGTGGAGTACTACTACAATGTACTTGTTCATCTTGTGTGCTGAATTTTGTTACTAAAAATCGGATTTTTCTCTTGATTCCTTGATCAGATCGTCGCTCTCTTGACCTTCGCCGCTGCCGCCAGTGCCGGTGTTGTTGCACCAGCTGGTTTGGCCTACGCTGGAGCTCCCGTAAGCACCATTTTCTATTTCTTTTT
>WJFB01003676.1:0-12384 GCA_009870185.1 Pygmarrhopalites habei | reverse complement strand
TATTTTCTGTACCCCCTAATATGAATTCCCCCCCCCCCCCCTGGAATTCCATAGGTTGTCTATGTCACCATTGGTACAACTGGTTGGACAAAAAGATGCCCGGCAGGACCATCAGAATAGTTTTGAAAAAAGTAGTCTATAAAAATTATTATATCACACATTTCTTCATTAATATTGACATTAATTAGTGCCTAATTTTTCAATATTTTCTTTGTCTCTCTCTCTCTTTCATCAGGTTTTGGTTGACCAACTCATTTGTTCTCCTGCAACCATCAGTACATTCTTTATAACTTTGGCTGTGATTGAAAGAAATTCCGCACAAGAATTTTTGGACGAAGTTCGCTCAAAGTCTTGGCGTTTATATCTCGCTGAATGGGTCATTTGGCCCCCTGCTCAGGTTGTTAATTTCTACTGGTTGCCTACAAAGTATCGAGTCCTCTACGATAACACAATTTCCCTGGGCTATGATTTTTACACTTCTTACGTTAAACATGAAATAGAAACAACAAAAACAGTATCAAAACCAGAAACACCAACGCTAGATATTGTAATAGAACGAGTGGAGGGATCTGAAGTCAGTAGTGCTATAATTAGTAATGCCGTAGAATATGAATCAAATGTTTTATGAAAACAATTATTATGATAGACAATAATTAACCACAAGTGCTTGATTCCTATTGTATGTATGTGTATTATACATCTTGTAAAACACTTTAAAAAGTTTAATAGCATTTTTGTCAATAAATAACATCAACAGTCAGTGACTTAAAAGTTTATATAATTATGTTCAATAATGTCGTCGTCTCGATTAAAATTATTATAAAGAGTACATTCCATTTTTATTATTATTATTATTATTTTAACATGCAAACAAGGACAACTAACTCAGTTAGTTTTTTTTTCACAATACAGTAAAGTCTCGGGCAGAGAGAAGAAGATCAAAAAAATTAGTTTGAATCGAGTCCCATACTATCGGAGTCGTCGTCTTAATCGCTTCAGTCGCATTATGAAGAACATGATGAAGCCAGTGAGACTCAACAGGATCGTAAGGACTTCCAAATACCAACCAAAACATTACAAAAATATTTACAAGTAAAATTATACTCCAAAAGAATTGACGAAGTAGGAAGAAAAAAAAGGATGACCATCCATAACTGCTGCTCCCATTACTCATTTCTGGTCCTTTATACATCAACTTCTCCTGGAATTCCCTTCTCTGCTGTTCATGATGTAAAAAATTAGATCTTTCTCGCTGTTTATCATAATAGCCATAATTAAATTTTTCTCCTATCCTCTGATCATCATCATAAGGAAAGTTGAATTTTTCTTTGGGCCTTTGGTCTTCATAGGGAAAGATGAATTTGTCTCTTGATCTCTGATCTTCATAAGGAAACATACATTTTTCTCTTGACCTTTCTTCATAGGGAAAGTTGAATTTTTCTTGTGCCGGTGGACTTTGTGATTTATCAAACAGGTGTGAGTCGTTCAACATCAAGGATTTTGCACTTAGATTACGAATTGATGGACTACTTCTAATACAACTTTTACTGCGGATGACAGGTACGGGACTCTCAAAGTGTTGAAAATTTTGAAAAAAATTATTATTGTTAATTTGAACTCGATTAATGATTACACCATTATCAAGTTGAAGTCTTCCTTCTCCTCCTCCAACAGAACGACATTCCCAGAGTCTTAAAGTGCTGATCCCATGAGTAATGTTAGGAATAAGGTCGTCCACAGAAATCTTTCCAAACTTGTCCTCAAACTAAATTCATTTCAAATAGAAAAAGTAAAGAGGATCATAAACGTTGTGCACATTTTGTGAATGGGGTGTACATAATCATGGTTAAGCGGCAAAATGGTTATAGTGAAAAAACTTACCGAATTTCCCATCAGTTCATTAGCCATGTGATTTCTCCAATGTCACCGGTGCTTTAGGAGTCAAGACGAGGTCTGACAAGTTGACATGCAGCAGTAATTGTCCCGTTTTTTTGAGCAAAAAAAATGGAAAAATATGTCCAAATTTTGGCCTTTGAAGGATCGTGGGAGAGCCAGTCGCTCTATGGTCGTTTTCAATGTCCTGGACCGGCTATCTCAAAAACGGGACAAAATTTTTTTTCTATTTTTTCAAAAAAGATCTCATTTTTTTTGTCTATGAAGTAACTTAGGGTAATTTAGGTGGTATGGAGAGGAGGAATGGAGTGGAGATTAGCGGTTGTCAGGATCCACAGGAAATGATATTAGGACTAAAACAGGAAGTGGACGAATTCAATTTCGACCTTGACAACGACAACCTCGATATACCAGAAGAAGAACAAATTCAAATACCAGCTGGAAAGACTGATTCACATTCAAAGTTGCCTGGAATTAGATCGGAAAACAGTGCTTTTCTCCCATACAAGGTATAATTTGATCACTTTTTGTTACGTCAACCTTTAAATTTCCTTTTTACAAGATGACATTCAAAATGACAACTTTCTTTGTTCTCTTCCATTTTTGTTTAGCAACAACAACCACAATCACTCACTGTTCTTACGAATCTACAAAGAGGTTAGTTTCCAAGTAGTGAAAAAGCAGTATGATTCCCTTTTAATTCCCTTCAACTGACACTACTACATAATAATGATTTATTTTTATTTTGAAATTAGGAAATGTACAAACGCACACAAAAAATTTTCTACCTGAACCACTGTCCTTTCATCAACGTTTAGTGTCCACAGAGGAACCAGTCCAGTTGGGTATGCGAATTTGTTTTTTATTTTGTACATTTGTATGATCTACACTCAACTCTATTCATTTGTAGATAAAATTCTTGTAGTACACTAAACTGACTGTAATTCAAGCGTTCATTTTTATACCTACTAATAGAGTTGCTCCTGAAGGACCAACAACAAACACCAATAATTCAGGGACATCAACGGACTACCAAAGAAGAAGTCCCAGAAGACGAAATTGATGGTAGAGGAATATTAATGAACAATTAATTGTTTGTCTTTGTTATGAGAGAGTAAGAGACATCAGAGAGAAGTAAATTCTTTGTGTTTTGATCATAGATTCTAACATTCACACTTTGGATGCACATGGCCTAACTCCATTGATGTGGACGTGCTTTCATGGTCGTCTGACAGTTTCTCAAATGTTGGTCGAGAAAGGAGCGGCTATAAATTTTCAGAGTATTGGAGGAGAATCTGCTCTCAGTAATTACTCACTATAATCTTATTCTTATGTTTTCAATATAACGATACATAATAATAATTATGTTTGTTTCTTCTTTTACATAACTTTCCCTTGACTGGAATCAGTGTATGCCGCAGCAAATGGTCATGTAGAGATAGTCTCATTTTTACTGTCAAGAGGAGCGATTGTGGACCTTGCTGATGAAAATGGAAATACGGCTCTCATGTACGCCACTCTTGGGAATCATCCCCGGTGTGTCACTGAATTATTACGTCAAGGTGCCTCCATGCTTCAAACAAATGAACTGGATGAATCGGCATTCAGCATGTCAGTGGAAAGGAGTTTACACGCTGCACAAAATGCCATGGAACAATTTCTTATAGAATTTTTAACAACTTCTTCTTAACAAGAGTATCATTATTATTGAGTCAAATTTGATTCAGAATATGGTAGCTGAATTTTTATGGACGCCACCAGTCTGATTTTTATTTTTACGATTATGTGATGAAGTACTATGAATTAGAATAGAAATCAAGTTTTATTTGTCTCTCAACTGTACGCAGATCACCTCGAATTATACAACTCAACAGGACAGGATTTTTTAAATGTAAATAATCCTAGTAATTTGAGTTTTATACTATTATGATAGGTAGGTAATTGTGGAAATGTAAATGATTTTTTATAGTGTTTTTTTGTGTGTATTTCGATTTCATGTTCAGTACATTAGTTCATTTGACAAGAGTTTTATCGAGAACCGAACATAATTATTTGTATTATATTATGTGATTATTATTAATTTGTAATTGTTATAGAGTGCATTGCGGTTATATTGTACACATCATCGACAGTCCAAGTAATACTAATTTTATAGTCGATTGCTTAATGTTGTAGTACACGAACTAACTTAATGTTGTATATAATATTTACTTTTGTTTTTAAAAATCATAATTATTTTGATTATTATTGCACACCACTGTAATAATGGACCATTTAAGCTTTTTTTAAAATGATTGTCTCTTTATTTTCATGACGCAAAAAAATATTATTATTAAGTACGTGTAATGTTGTATTGAGCTTTATTTGATCGTAAATAATAAAGCAAAAAAACCTCCAAAAATAATCATTTTAGTAAACTGACATACAAACATTTTTGTAAGGTATTATGGTACTAAATGCAATTCCTCAGGTTCTCATTGTCGTCATTATTTTGTTGCCATGACCAGATCCCAATAGTCTCCATTATTATGATTATGAAATTTTCAAAATATTATCGTCCCAAGACTCGTGGTCTGGTTGGAGTCCTCAAACTATATTTTCAAGAATTCCACTACTTTTAGACTATCCATCCAACATAGTAGCATTTTTGTTTTGTTCTACACAATCCATAACCCAAGAGAAAGCGATTTGAAGGGGGAGGCGAAAAAAACGAGTGAAACATCAAGATTCCACATATAACACTTTGTAAGTATACAAAATGCACATGTTATCTTGTATGCAAAGAGGGAGAGAGAGAGAACGGTCGAGATTGAGACTTTCCAGACAGGATCTTTGTATTAAATATTGAGCTGAATAATCATTCTTGTCTTCAGCACTCTCACTCTCTCTTTGGTTACAGCCCACTAATTAAGGCTTTTCAATTTGCCCCTTTGTATTCCTCATCCATTTATTGTGTTACTTTGTTCATAATCATTTTTCACTGTGGTTCAACCCCATTGTCATTCAAAGACATTTCCATTTTCCTCTTGGCTCATCACTCATTTTTTTACCTTTACATACATAAGTACATATACTCTCAGTTCATCCCACATTGTTTTTTATTTTTGTGTGTCTTGTCTCCCTTCACGAGCAGCCAGGTGAAAAGTGAAAAATGTTTGGGTCACCGGGTTCTTTAACTATGTATTCAACGTCCCTTCGATCCGGACTCCCTCCACCAAATGATACTCCATCAACTGTCAGTCCAGGCTCGTACTATGTGAAACACCCGGCTTGCAGACCTTGTCTTCGAGGTATACACGAAACAATTCAAAAAATATTTTTTGACTACATGTCCAATACTGTCTCTATGAATATTTTTATAAACAGAGTCAGTGATTCCTTTCAATGTTGGAGAAAAAAGACAGTTTATAATCCCAAATGGCTATCCTAGCCCTGCTGACTACTACCCTTACAAAAGACCTCGATGGGAAGTGGTAAATATTGAATAACACTAATTAATTATTTCAAATTAAAAAGATAGACTTTCAATCAACAATTTTTTTGTAAAAGCGTATTTTACTCAAAATACTCAGGGCTGATAATATGCACGCAGGGCTGTACCTTAATGAGAAGTAAAAAATTTCCTAAAGAGCGTCACTTCTCCGCAGGTCCAGGATTTGGACCAGCTTGGGATCCATGGATTCAGCTGGTCAAAGAATGTCAAGCTATGGCGTCCAAAAGAGTGAGAAAGTTTAATAGTGCTTTTCTCCAAACATAACAAAATTTTTTTGTATATGATATAAAGATGACTTTCTCCTTTCCAGTGGCCTGTCCAGTATGAAAAGTACAGGTCAAACAGTGTCCCAACAGTCTTTCATCCTCTTGAACTCCGGGCATTTGTGAATGGTGTGAATGGAAAAATGTATCCAATTCGGGACAAAGAATGGAAAGCAAAGACTCCTGGACCAAAATATGACACAAGAAATGTAAAAAAAACTTTCACCAGTGATAGTTTGTCAAATAAAGGAAATGCTTAAAAATTCATATATTTGACTAACTTTTAAAAAAAATTTCAGATTCGAACGAGTCAGTCATGGAATCCACGTTTAGTTGATTTTAGTCATTCTGGACCAAGGCCACCACTCTTCAGAAATGATGGAGGGTTTGGTCCAGCAGACTTCAGCATCCCAAGATGTCTCAATCAAAATGGAGGGATATTCCTGAGTAAGACGGATAATCCAAAGTACAGCAATTTCCGCTATTTCGATTTCATTGTTTGCAAGGCTTCAAAAACGGTACACACTCTCATTCACACTAAATAGCTGCATATATTAATGCACTAGATAAGTTGTAGTAAACAAGTCTACTATTTTATTCCCAGTATGTAGTGATGGTTAGTGGACTGATCATTAATTTCCTAAAAAATATTGTTCTCAACGGTAGCAGTTCTAAAGTGAAAACTTTGTACAAAGAGAAAAAGAGAAAGAAAAGTGAAAGCTCTTTTCAAGAAACATTTTTTTACGCTCAAACTTTATCTCCTTTTCATAGATCTACCCGAGTCCCTTGGACCACTACATCAAAGGTGGTCTGGATGTCCCAAGCCCCTATGCAGCTTCAGCCCCCTTCAAATCCAAAGTTCCAGTGAGTCTGTCTCCATATTCTACATCTCTCTGTCTGTAGTCATTAGCCTACTTTCACCCAGAATTAATGTGACCATCAAATTATTATTAGTAGCCGAGTCTGCAGAGTAGTGCATATTATACAAGTTTTTCTCCTGCAAAAAAATATTTCACATTCACTGCACACTGTTCTACATTAAATGACACACTGCAACTCTGTACAATCATAATAATAATTAAGTTGAGGTACTCAGACAGCGAGGAATGAGGTTGTCATCATGAAAGTCGATTTTCATTCCAGATACGAGACGAAAGTCCTTTCAGTTCCTTGACGTCTAACTAATTTATGATAAAGTCTTTTCTTTGCTTGTGTGTACGAATTGCACTAACACAGTTTATTTTTTAATAATTTTGTTCCACAGCGGATGGGAATGCAAGATGGGTTCATTGGACCAGGCCCCACTGATTTCAAGATGGTGTTGACAATGGATGATCTGAGTCCACCAGTTTATCCTAGATATCCATATTATTTCACATGTCCCCCGGAACCCGTCCCTTTCAATTGTAGTCAAGAAAGATTTTTTGATCCTAGACTGATTGAAGAATACTTTTATCGTCCCAGTCCAGCAGACTATGATATTCCCAGTAATATATTTTTAGAAAATAATTATTTAGAAAATACGAAAAAGTATAATGAATGCCAATATGAATACAGCATTCACGGACTTATTATGGTGTGTATGTAAGAGACACGTCCCTGCAATTCGTAATCCAAAACTTGGATTTCTAACCTCGGCCGATGCAAGACCCGAACATATTTTCAAATTCGCGGATGGTGACATTGGAGGTTCTGAGGAGAGTGTACCAAAAACTTGGAGGAATACGAGGCCACGTAAATTGAAAACGTATCCTTATCATGGACCATCACCCAAATATCCAGTACTAAAATAAATTAAACCTTGATATTTAAAAATTAATTTCATTAACGGCTCAAAGAATGATTAACTCTTTGTGTGTAAATTAGGATTCTCCTGGTCCGATATACGACACGAATCCACCGACAAAGGCCACAAAAGCCCGGAAAGATTGGTGGGATCCTCGACACATAATTGATACTGGATTCAATGTCTCAGGCTGTAGTCGAAACATCAAGTTGTCCCAAATAGACAAAGATATTCCTGGACCAATTTACTACGCCGTGAAACCACCCAAGCGCTGTTGTACTGGGACTATCAAAACGACTGGTCCTCGGACGGAACAAAAGAAATTTAGTGGTCCAGGTCCTAAATACAAGGTTTTAAATTATTATTATATAATCTCCGACCACACACACACTCACATGCACACTCTCTAATTGATATGCAAAGGTTTTTTTTGTCTAATTTGGTTTCCCATTTTTTTAAAAGCTCCATGAGAAATCTGGGAGTGTTTGGCGAGGTTCCCATTTCGGCACATTCAACATTTACCTGAAAGGGATTGATATTCAGTATCCAAATGCCGGAGGTTTCCATCCAAGAGGTCCTCTAAGCAATTTGGGTGATCAGGCTGCAGGGATTATCCGACAGGATGAGTACAAGGAATTATTGTGTCCTCAAAATGTGGACATGCCCAAAATATCCAAAAAACGGAGATACTAATGTAAATTGTAGTTTTAAAATTTAAAGTGTACCATCCGAAAGTAACAGTAAAATGTAATCAAAAGAGTACATTTCTGTACAACTTCCTGTGTGTGTGCCACCGAAAAAAGGGAAGATGCATTACAGGTGGAGATCACAAAAAGAGAAGTTGAGGAGTAATCATCACAAAGAGAATCATGTGAAGAAGAAAATTAAGGTCAAAGTTCGTCCTCCTCCTTCATGTGCTCACACTTAATGCATGTGTATAATTTGTAATTTTTTTGTGCACAATTCTTGACATCAAGTGCAAACTACGTATTATCCAGGATAATAACGTGTTTAGTAAGTTCATTTCTGGATTCTGGAGTGCATCATCTCTACACACCTTTCTGTATTCTATTCTAACAGTGTATTGTAATATTGTACTTATCACACACGAAACGGCTGGAAGGAGGTGGAGAGGAAAAACAAGAAACTGTACATGTCTGGATATTATCAAACAATATTATACAATCTGTAGACATTTTACTCTCCATCGTCCATCCTTCAAGTCTCCCCTCCTCCAACTCTCTCTCTCTCTCTATCTAACACACACAAATTTTAAGTAGTTTTCTTGTTTGCATGTAAATGTTTTTAACGCCAGTAAAGGTAGTAATAATGTATGGTTGGTCCAGTCACAGGCAGGCATACACACACACAAAACTCATACAACTCATGTACAAGATAGAATCATTCATTTCGGATTTTGAATTCAAGACATGTCCAAGCAATCCTGTTTTTCCTTACATCTCTCTTTCTTTTTCATACTTATTTTTCCTCCCCCTTTTCTCTCCTTGCATTACCTATGTAAGTAAAGTAACTCTCAACCCCACATTATTTTGTGTGTGTAATGTACACACTTGTACTTTGACACTCTCCTCATCCTCATCCTTACACTCGCTAATCATAGTAACAGTTGAGGACTTTCTGTGTAAAATTTCTTCATACAGATTATTGTTGTTTTTTTCGCCTCCTTCTCTCCCCTCTCTTCAACCTTGTCATAGCTCCCTCATCCCAAGAACTCAACGCTCCTCTACGTTTATGAAAGTATCAACCCAGCCTGTTTTTATTTTTTTCTCTCCCTTATCTCCGCATCATTACCATAACACAACACATTTCGTATAGATCTTCGTACTCTCTCTCTCTGTCTTTCCTTGCTCTCATTCTCTATTCTCCTTTCTCCCTCTTCTGTACATGTCCTTCTACCACACTCCAGACTTGTCTATCTCTCACACACACCGAATTTGACTAAGTCAGAAGTGGGGAAGGATGACTGGAAGACACTCTTTTTTAAAGTACACCCTCCTATCTCAGTCCACATATGACTTCATGTGAAGAGGAGGGCGGCTTGTTGTCTCTTCTTCTTCATTTTCCCGTTTTTTTTCTCTCCTCCACTCGAACAGGAACGGATGCTACTATCACAACATTATTATTATCAAATCGGAAATGGAATGTGTAAATTGTCCAAGAAAAAGTAGAACAACTACATACAATACATACACACACTAGAGATACAAACTTTTTTCAGACATTGCATGTGACTGTCAAGGTGTAGGTAACCAACCAGCACCTTACAAACTTGACGTAGTACAGATACGACAACGAGGAGAACCACCTAATAATAATAATGATGTGGATAACAGCTGAAATCCAGTTAATGAAGAAGAAATGAACTAAACCTCCTTCCTCCTTCTTTCAAAAAATTGACGTACAAAAACTTGATTCAACATTAGCATGTCTAAACTTTTTCTACACAATTTGTATCCATTCGTGCAATACAAAATGTTTACATTTCAAAAAACATTTTCACATTTGACTACAAGTCCCTTTACTTTTTGGGTGACTTTACCCGGAAAAAATCTCAAGGAGGGAAAGAAACAAATTGTACAAAGAGAAAGAGTGGCGTGTAGAGTATATTTGTGTATTCAGATTTTTTTAAAAATGTACAACAACAGCTGCACATGATTTTGACTGTCACAGTCAAAATGCTCACCCATAGCATAGTATGCTGTGCTTAAAAGTTAAAGTTTTTGTGATTGGGAGATTCCTTAAAAGGTTCTCAAGCACCGTAAATACACTGAAGAAATGTGTATTTATTGAAAAGTCTATAAAAATGCACACACACACACAGAGAAGGGGGTTACATTATATCAATTTACAGGACAAAAGTGTCGCTCACAGATTTTCCTTCATAAAAAAGACTTTGTACATTTTGTCCACTCACCAATTCACAAAATGTGAATATGTACTTCCAAAATAAAATATATCTACACAACATTGAGAGAGACTGGGTGCGTGTGTGTGTATCGAGAACATTTTAACCCTATCTCTGTCCCTCCATTAAGTTCTCTCTCTCCTTTTCCTGATGGCACCATATTAGCCTTTGAATAGCGGTTTAGCTTTTTTCTCCTTGTCGCCCTCGACTTTTTCAGGTTCAAGTATAAAAGTAAGTGCTCCCATGTATAAATCTCAGGCCAGAGATAGATGTGCTTCTTCCAATACGTCTGTTTGGTGTGTGTGTAGTTATCTGGGGAAAATGAGTATATGTAGCTAATTTTGAGAAGATAAGGCTTATACCAGAAGAGAAGATTTAAGAATGGAGGAATAGAAGGGAAGGGAAACCACAGAAAATATTTCATCAAGTCTCTATTCTATTGCTCATCTCCTCCTCCTCTCGTCTTGTGTACGTCGTACATACGCCTGTGTATCTTGTGGATTCTGGGTTGATACATGGGATGAGAAAGTACGGTTGTAAATGGAATGCTTTTAAGTGCTTCCATTATAGTGGGGAGGTATGTGTTTGAGAGAGTGAAGAGCTTCTGCCGTTTTACAAAGATAGACTACAAATATAGAAGCGATTTTCATTTGAATCTGAATTTGAAAGCACTTGCTTGTAAAAATACTCTTTTTTTCCCTTATCAATTCAACCCGGGGTTGAGCCTCTCTCTCTTTCTGCCTCATCCTCCTCCTCCTTTTTTATACTCATGAACCTCCACGTTTTTTTCCATCCTGTATATTGCACACACACTACATATATACTTCAGTTTGTCTCAAGGAAACTCTCTGTTGAATCTGTTCTGCTCTCACAAATTTCCACCCATCCGTACAAGAAGGGATGAAGAGGGAGAGAGAGAGAAGAGTTCATCCAGGGAAAAAACATGGATATTTTACAAGAAGAGTTTTACTGACTGACGGAGGATGTAGTCTGAGTATGAGTGAGATGATGAGCCTTCCTTATTTCCAAAAATTCAATACACACGTATATACAATGTGTAGTAGTGGTAACAGCTAATTGTAAATAATATTCCAAGTCTTTAAAAAAAATCTTCCTTCTCTACCCCCCACTTTTCATTTTCTCTCCCTCTACTTTTATATCCGCATGCACTTTTTTTGACTGTAGGTATACGTTAGTGTGAACCCCTCCCCCACCCTTTCACTACTCACTACTCATCTGTATTTTAGAGTATTGAAATAAACGAATGGCAGTGCAATGCTTCTATGATTTTTATGATGGAGAAACGTGGATGTATTTTTTTTCTTCCTCTCGTCTCCCTCCCTCCAAACATTTTATGCCATTCCCTTACATCAACTTTTTTTCTTGTGTCTTGCCATGCACATAGATACTTTCGTGTGTGTGTGGGAGGGAGATGCAAAGAGGGTTGAATTTATATCTTACGGATTTTCATTTTAAAGCATCTATTCTGGATGTGTGTGTGGTTGTGCGTGTGTGTGAGGGAGGGAAAAGTAACTAAAAGATGAGGGAGTGGAGGGGGAGTTGCTTCAAGGAGGGCTAAAGCATAATAGTGCTCCGCATGGGTACGGGTGTAGGTACGGGTTTTTGGGTACGGGTACGGGTATTGGGTAGGTACTGGGTACTTCAAAATTATACCCGAGTATTTGGGTATGGGTATATTATATATACAAATGGGTACCAAACTGTGGGTACATCAAATGGGTGGGTAACCCGGATACAGTGCTGTTTTTTGGGTACTTTTGGGTACGTTAAAAATAAAAAGGTAAAAATAGGTAAACAATATTTCATGGCCGTGTGTGGAAACTGGTGGAGTCTATCTATCTATTTTCTTGCATTTCTTCATCCATTTTATACTAAATTCAATGTATATATAAGACATGTATATTATATACACATACACACTAAAAGTGGCCTACACTTTGCTTCGAACAGCAAAAGGGTCATTTAATCCCCAATGTTATTGTCAATGAGTCATTGACAATGA